>VZRU01003862.1:24904-48759 GCA_013398155.1 Pedionomus torquatus | reverse complement strand
CCCAAGTCCCTTTCTTCAGTGCTGCTTTCTAATACCCCATCCCCCAGTCTGTATTGATAGTGGGGATTGTTCCAGCCCAGGTGCAGAACCCTGCACTTGCTCTTGTTGAACCTCATGAGGTTCATCTGGGCCCACCTCTCCAGCCTGACCAGGTCCCTCTGGATGACATCCCATCCCTCTGGTGTGTTGACACCACCACACAGCTTGGTGTCATCTGCAAACTTGCTAATGGTGCACTCGATTCCTCTGTCTATACATGGCCCGTGTCTACATGGGCCAGTGCAATTCATCACAACAACAAGAAGCATAATTAGTCACAAACAGGGAGCAACTACTGGGATTCCCAGCAGAAAACAGATTTTGGAGAACTCAAACCTGTCAATGAACTACAATCTGACAAATGGACAGAAATTAAGCAAAATTCCCAGACTCATCCTTGCTGGATGCATCTTGGAGTTTCCTGCTCAGTCTCAGTGTCCTGCTGGAAACAAGGAGGCATAGTTGAAGAAGAAAAGCTGTTCTTTCTCCCCAGAGCTGCATGGATGACTCTACCAAGAGGCAGAAAGCTGGGCAACTGGGGGAAGCATCTGCTATCCGTGTTGCATTCATACCAAAGATGTCCACTACTTGGGTTTATACTTAACTGTTTCTCACAAAAAAACCCACCCAAAGCCAACATAATTTGCTAGAAAGAAACAATGAAATAATACAATGATGATAAGAGATATATAAAAGTGTGCAGCCAAACGTGTTAAACACCTGGTATGAATCTAGACCTAATACTAAAAAACATTTTTCAATCCATGCTGTCAGATTACCTTTTCTGTTGTATTTGTATTATTGGTTGTATTCTGGAAGCCCTGAACAATGCCAGAAATGCATAATGGCCCAGCAAAGCCCAGCAAGTCAGCCAAGTAACGGAATGTGCTGCTGAGAAGAATTGGTCGTCCAAAAGCACTGTACATGGCTAACCATATGGAGGGACTCCGATTGGGCTGGTCTGCTACCTTTTTCTGGAAAACAGAGAAACGGATATCAATGCACCAAGAAGACACCTCCTGGCTATACACAGCAATTTCCACTTGGTTCCCTTTTGGATACCCAAATGATTCCAGAAAGGTGTTTTGGAGTAGGTGAAGGAGTAAACATGTACATATCAAGAGATTTCAGACATTTTTCACAGAAAATTCTGTCTCTTCTTGATTAACTGTGGTCTCTCACCTCTAAATCCTACCACTTTTCTGAACCTTTGAACACAGCAAACACAGACTAATACCACTGGCACATAGCCGTTGCTCCTTGTCCATGTGTGCTCAGGAAAAGATCTGACCTTTCAAGACCTTGCCCATTTGTGTAATCTTGGCTTTCACAATAGCTGTGAAAGCATTCGATCCAGTAAAGGCTTCTGATGTGAGAAAGGGATTGAGGGAAAAAACGCAGACAGGCACCTAAACTGATATAGTTTAATTGAGTTTATCTGGATTTTTTCTACCTCTTGGGTGCCTTCCAGGAAGACACACTTCAGTCGATCACTAATTACTTGGGTCAAAAAGGGGAAAGTAGCAAGCGACATTGCGAAGTAAGATTAAATCTTCTAGCTTTCATTGAATCCATGCAATATCACAACTCTTGCCTTAAACTGCCAATCAGCAGATATCTGCCTAGTCAAAGGAGTTCTGATATTTCAGAGGTACTTTTAATCTAAAGAAGAGGTGTTTTACTCAAGAGATCCAAGGAAGCAGAGAGCGCTTCCTTGCACTTCAGGCAGCAGCTTTTGACACTTGAAAAAAGCATCTGTCGTTTTTCACGTAGCACAGATGCCTGCAAGTTGTAACCAAAGACAATCTCTCTTGAGTGTTCACAGAGACATTTTAAGTATAGCCCAGTAATAACAATGCCCCTGCCCCAGCAAATTCACCAAAGAAAAGCAAGTATGCCTGTGCCTGCCTGGAACGTCATGTCTTTTTTTCCCCCGCTTTTCTCTGTTTTTCCTTTTACGCCACTTCAACAGTGAGATAGAATATGTGCATGCTGCCAAAAATGTACAAGTGTACAGGAGGGCCAGATAGCTGCTTACTGGCTTCTGGAGATTAGGTCAGGTCAGTCATATCCAGTATGAAAAAACACAGTCCAGAGAAATAAGCAGCATAGAGACAAATTAGAGAAACATTTCAGAAAGTGGTAAGAATGAAACTGCTGCTTCTGATGAGGGAAAGAGCACAAGGGTCTTGTACGAGTCTCCCAGCCAAAAGGGTATGAATTTGTTGCCTGGTGGGTTTTGAGCTAGACTGCTCTATAGGGGCTACTGCCATCCTCCTCAAATAAACATTCTGCACATTAACAGCTTCATAGGAGCTAACTTTTTAGGAAGACACTTCTGCTGCCTTTTGCAAAAAATTGCACACACTACTTACTGCACATACTACTCTGGGCATTCAGTTAATGGTAAATTTGGCAAATAGCAATCTCTATTTCTTTAATAAGATTTTGCTGTTTCGGTAGCCACTTTAACTACTACTACAAAATTCACATAATTGTCATCATTAGAAGAAATCTACTTCTTTTTCATTGGAAAAAAAATGCTAATTAAATTAAACTATCTAATAATCTCTTTTGCTGTTTCTTCTTTTTTAATCAAGACTTAAAATTAGCTGAAGTGTCTAATGGTGTCAGGGAAGAAAGAAGAGTAAATTCTTTTCTAATCTTAAACTCTATGGGCCTACAGTATAGTATGTTGTATGTGTCAAACCTATCCTTTATTTAGATACTGAATGACGATCTGTCAGTCACCACTCATTACTGAAGATAACTCACATGTTGCAGTAACTCCACAGTTGAAAGTGTGACCAATGTCACAAGAAAAAACTCTGTCTGGGCAGAGTACTAAAGACAGGAAAGAGTTGCAGCAACACAAATATCAGCTTAAATAGTTTACAGATCTATGCATGTCAGTATCTTGTTTTAATTTATAAGGACCAATTTCATTGCTATGGTTGGCAGCATTTGTTGTGTGAATCAGCAAGCTGGACCGCTGTTCTCATCTCTAGCTCTTCCTTATGTTTGCCACCTTTGTCACCTCCCCTTTAAATCACTTGCTTTCTCTACTGATAGCGTGTGTCAGCCTGATGCTGAAGGGCAATGCTCTGTTCCTGCATTTTCTAGCTATATCTATCATACTTTATTTCTATTTCTTTTTTTCCATAGCAGGTAAAACCCACAGTTGCACATAGCAGGTATAGGAAATTCTGATGGCCCTTGACTTTAAAAATTGTATTTACTGTTGTACCATTGCAAAAGTAAAACTTTCTATTGACTATCTGAACAAATTACATGGGACTTTGGTTGATGGGATAAACCAAATATAGTATCAATGTGCTAAATCTATTTTGGAATATGTGATGTATAATGCATTAGTCTGTGGTTTGAAACACCTAGACCACTTAAGCAGAAACCAAAGCAAAAGTCAGGCAACAACAGAAACTGGACCAAGTCTGGGTGGTGGAGGAGGTTTATGTGGCAAGTAAAGCAACCTTTCAGACAAGCAAGAAAATATAGCATGTCCCTCTTTTTTTATTGATACCAGGAGTCAATGACAAAAGGAAAGTCACTTAGAGTGGGGGGTTTTGTCAATGCTTTGTTTTGGAAAAATCTCAAACAGCATATTCAATTAAGTAAGCTTAATTATCAAAAAAGCTTGTTTTACCTGTAGTTTTATAGTATGTTCTAATTTGAAAGAACATATGCTATGTTGTTTTCTTAGGCTATGCTGTGTTGCCAAACACAAACTATCTATAAAAGCAGTAACAAATTACATATAACTTACTTTAAGAGTTGGAATGCCTTTTCCAGTAGCAACTACCAAACAAATAGCCAATTATAATATAAACTATCAGTTATTTAACCCTGTATTGTATTTGTTTGTATTACTTAATATTATAATAAAATTACTGATAACTAGTTTTAAAAGTCTATAAAATATCACATAGAATGAAAGTGAAATTAAAATTACTTGATGCTTTGAAGATGTAAAAACACCTGGAACAGAACAGTAAATTCAGATTTGTCATTGACAAGTGTCAGTTTAGCTCTCATGTGTCAGTGGCCAAACCTTCATATATTAGGAGCCAGAAAAATTCTGTCTAAATAGTTGATTATAGATTTCAGAAGTTGTCCACTGACATCAAAGAAAACAAAGGTTGAACCCAGCGTTCACAGACTTCACGGTTACATAATTGGCAATACATTATTTTAGCAGAATATAGCAGCCATAAAAAGTTAATTTCAGACCTTCTAGTTTACACACCTGTGATTTTGAGAAAACAGTCATCAAAACTTAACTTGACTCATTTCCTTCATGCTATTATTTGGTAGAGAACCTCAGCTGGATTCAATTTTCATAGCATGCAGAAGGGATAGCAAGACATCGTCACATGAGCTATCTCAAAGGCATTTTACAATACAGAATATTCATGGTCACATTCAGCAGCTTTCATCAAGGTGTGATAAGAAGGGTTTGGAAAGGACCAGAGGCTTGCTTTCTGCATAGCCATGGAGAACAGTTGAGATCAGCTATCTCCAGGCACAGGCAGGGTTAACCTCATTTAATCCAGAGGATGCTGGGGGGGCTCCCCTCACCAGCTGCAGAAGATCAGTGTAAAATACACCCTGACAGCAGAGACAGTGATAGATCATCTCATCCAGATTGCAGACCATGCTTCAATCTGAAGAATTTTCCTAATTCGGTGTCTGTTTTCTGGCCCAACCAGGCACAAATCAACACATTTTTCCATGGGAGTGAGCTGCGGCAAGTTCTGCCGCCTGGCTCTTTGGATTGGCTTCAGCCCTTTGGTTTACTTTAACTTTATCTATGAAGTATCAGTTTACTTTAGGGTTACAGCCTGTTTTTGAATATTAGCACAAATGTGTTAAAGCCTGTGGCAATCTCAAGACTTCGAACTACAGAAACCAAAATATCTGACGTAAGCCAGCCTTATAAACGTAGGCGCGTGTAATGCATGGGTACATTTATGCAAGTCTTCATACGTGCATGACGCATGCCGAGAGAAGCTACTCACTGAAAGTCTGCGTTCACGCACATGAGCAGTAGCACACTTAGCTTGCTTTTTAGCATCTGAATGGTGTATTTTTGCAGGCACACACAGTATCTGCAGATGTAAATGAGTGACAGACAAATGCCTGCCCCCAGCCATCATGCCTGGCATTAAGAACGGTATGGACACTCAGATCCTCAGGGCATGGAGGTACCTATGACTCTTTGGTGTCTCTAAGTAGGACTTAGGTATTGAATGCTTCTTTACGGAGCTGGCCTAAAGGAAGCACTTTTCCTTTGCTGTGAAAAGCTCAGCTGCAACGACTCAGTAGTTCACTGCTTAAGGCAGAAAGGTCTTGGTCTCTGTAAGCATCGACTAGAGAAGGAAAGAGAAGCAACCTAAATCTATTAAAATAGAATTAATTGTACTGATGATGGTTTCATTTCAGAAGACAAAGAAAGGAGCCCGCAGCTCCAGCAGTTGCTGGGAGGAGAGAGCTGCTCCTCCTGACTTCTTCTCACACTGGAGCTCTCACCTGTACACTGCATGGAAACACCTTTATATGGTGTGTGCAGAAACGGGATTTATATGTTTTTGTACTATGTGCTACATTTTCCAAAGCTGCCTCTGAATGCCTGGATTCTCTCTGTTTATGGTTGAGAATTGATATTTATGTACAAATCAGGGAGCCAGGCTCTTGAATCTTTCCTTTCTGCAAAACAAGATCTTTTTTTTTTGGCAGAAATCAACAGCTTTAAGCACCAATTAAACACCACAGTTTTGCCTCCAGAAATGCATCCAGAATTTTATCTGGAAACTTCTGCCCTACTCAGTGAATTTGTCCAACCATATATTTCGTAGCGTTTATGGCTAGGATTAAGTTAATTTTCTTCATAGAAGCATTCTGGGCTGCCATTTTGGATTGGTGATTAAAACACTGTCAAGACACCAGTGTTTTGGCTATTCTTGATGTGTGTTTTTGGCTATTTCTCCTTCTGTCAAAAAAATTGAAGTTGAGTGTCTCCAGCTGAAACTACATTTAAAATGCTGTCATAAGTGGCTAAGATTTAAAAAAAGCTTTCGCTTTTAAAACGAAATCTAGCAAGTGATCAGTCTGTTATGGTTTTAGCTTCCAGTTGCTCTCAATCTGGCAATTCTCCCCTGCTGTAAATTCACTTAAAACCAAACACTAACCATTGGATTGGAACTTCCCAAGCCAAGTTTCACCTTGGAACAAACAGTCATAAATTAAAAATTTCTAAAACTAGAATTTCATAGAAGCAGAAAACATTCAAAGTGACATTATAGTTTCTAAGGCCAAACAGTGACACGAACATCTTTGGTTACCTTTTGTTCCTCATATGCTTCTTTCAGGCAAATGTAATTTGTCAGTGCTCTCATTGCAATTGGGAGCTTTCCAATTGCCTTCAGGTCCACAGGCTTCTTATGAGCTGATATAATAAGAGTATTCATCCACCAGTAAGTCGCCTTCGAGAGCAAATTGACAAATGGCTGCAGAAACCTCACCCCCAGGTCCTGTAGATCCTCAGGTGGCTTTACTTTCTGAGGGTTCATGAAAAATACATACCTCTGGAGAGGAGAAAATAGATAGCATGCACTCAGGAATTGTCTCATTAATGGCAATTTTTAGTAAAAATTATGTATAATACAATTACAGTGTCGAATCTGCATTTAAAGGTAATTACACATTGTATTTAAATATAAACTTGAATGTAAATAGGAACATTCCCATTTTGATGGCATAACTGGCAAGAAATTCAGCAATGGGGAGTGAGGACACAGCTCTGTAACCTATTAGTACCACCTATCTCTATTGACCAATAACAAAAAAGAATTCTTAGGATGTAAATATGTTTTAAATTATCATGGGTAAGAACATATGCTAACTTCTACATTCACTACATATATATCTTACATGCATTAGCATAGCATATACAGTATGGAGTACATATACACACACATACACCCTTACATGCACAAATATGCATACACTCTCTGTGTGTATACACAGGCATACATACACACCAAATCCAGGGGACACATCAAGGACACACAATTTAAGGAGATGCCAGGTCCCATAGGTTTCTGCAGAATTAATCAGACCTTTACAGCTAAGCCAAACTTGGGCATGAACCCATCCCTGGAATCGTTTAAGTGTTGAAGGCCAGGCTGGATGAGGCTTTGAGCAACCTACTCTAGTGGGAGGTGTCCCTGCCCATGGCTGGAGGGTTGGAACTCGATGATCTTTAAGCTCCCTTCCAACTCTAACCACGCTATGATTCTATGAACTTGACACAAGCCAGAGTTAATGGGACAAAAATCACATCTTCACCCCCAAGATACTATTGATATTTTTTTCAGATCCTGGTAAAAAACCCACATACCCTAACCCGAATGACATTGATCTCCACAGCCATCAGCAGCCCATAGAGAATGACCATAATTCCAGTAATGCAGAAACGCAGCTGAGAAAAAGGCACACCGTCCTGGCAGTATCTGACAAGCTTGATTGTTTTGGTGACAAAGGCCATTATCCAGTAAAGAAAGAGAGCTGTAAAACAGGTACACAGAAATAATAATTAAAAAAAATAATTAAAAAAATTAACTATGCCAGTGCTGCAGAAATTTTAATTCTCTCAAACAGAAATATTTGATGGCTTAGTGCAACGCAAGCACAATGATCTTCTATGCCACCCGCCTGTAAACTGGCGACGTGTGATGTCCTTTTCCAAAGTCACTGCTTTATGTCCTGGGCAACCACCCTTCAAAGAGATCCACGATGCTGGATCTTAATGGAATTGCAAAACTCCACTAATTGTAATCTGCAGGGAAACTTTGTTAATAAAATAAAGTAAAAGTCACTTAGCTTGACAAATACCACATTGCCTCTTTGAAAAAGCAGGGTGCATCCCAGGTGAGCACACAGAAATGTGCTCAGTTTGAAAAGGACATGGTATATTTTAATTACATCCTGCATCCTAGCCTGATCTGTCAATGGCTCTTTCAGGTTTTTGAGTTACAAGGTAATTTGGACTGTATATTTGTATGAAACATTATCCTGCAATGCCTAGTCAAATGCTTCTGACCATTTCCTGACTGAGACAGTAGACTGCGTAATCTCAGAATTAACTGCAAAGGATGCTGAGAAATAGCATCCATCTGCACAGGATGGTCTGCCATCAGATTAGTATTAAAAGTGGCCTGTTAAAATGGCCCTTTTGAGTGAAGACAAGTTTTTGCCTCAAGATGAAAATACCTAAAATATACCTATAAGCTCATGCTGGATTTGTTAATAACTTTTGTGATCATTGTAAAATGATCATTGTAAAAGTTTTTGGTATACCTTATTAAAGGGGCAGTACCTCCTACAATAATGCTAGCTTGAAGAGAATTCTTCCTCTGTGGTTTTAATACTCTCACACATTTCACTGTCCTCTTCAATCTATGCAAGCTGATGTAGGGTAAACTACTGGGTTTTGTAAGAGTAAATAAGTATCAGTCTTAGACTTACCCAACAATAACTTTGGAAAGTTAGATGTTTCAATATTATGGTAATAGACTATGGATACAGTGGCAGCCACAAATCCCATTATAGCTGGTAGAAAGAGGTGCAGATGGCGAGACTTCATTTGTCTGAAAATAAATAAGGTACAAACTAGCGAATGCGGTGTCTTTTTTCACTATTGTTACAACATTGTTAAGTGTCCTGCAAATCTATTTCAGAGGACAAATATGACTTTCATAGAGACAAAGATATTTTCTTCTTATTCAAATACTTTAACTTTTGTTAATACTTACTTGCTGTTATAGCTTAAGAGGAGAATAACAAAGTCCTAAGAACAATTGTTTCACCTTCATCCCATTAAAATCCAGACAGTTTGTGAAATTATACCATCTTTTTTGGGGGGGAAAACTCCTTACGCTTTAGTAGCCGCCCAGTTAGCACTATACAATAAAAATTCAATTAGCTTGGCTATCCACCAAACACTGTAACTTACGTATCGGAAACTATTCCCTCTGCTATTTCACACACATGTACAAACAGGAGGGTGAATGTCAGGATCCATCGCAGGTTGTGTCCAGGGAAGTGCAGCCAGGTATTGTGGTGAATTTGGACTTTGGAGCTTTGGCTTCCCCAGCCTGCAAAATAATAGTAATGAAAGAGGAAGGTTATCACACAGCCAGCCAATGAGTGACCTGGTTATCAATTCCCTATTCTAATCCATAGGCCCACACTTAATAGCACAGAATAAATACAAAACCCCTACAATACTACAGAGGTTGTTCTTACCAGTAAGATGACCCAAGATTGTCTGAGTTGCTAGGCAAGCCCACCCTAATTTTGCTCTAGCCCTGTAAACAACAGGACAACAGATTTCCTACAATCACAATCGAAGAGAAGAGGTCCCTGGCCAAGAACAAATATGAGAAAACATGTCCCTCACACAACAGGGCCTGACGGATCTTAAGTGAAGGCATCATTGTGTCTTTCCCAGTCACAGAAAAGAGTGGGCAGTTTTCAACTGATATAAAAGCTGCATCCTCCACTGAGCCCTCAAACAGATATTTTTACTTCAAACCAGTAAAATTTATTTACTGTGTCTTGGGCCCGCTTGGGAGGACTGTTTCAGGGGATACTGAGCAGCAATTTCACAGTGTGGGCTCCACAGGCACAGCCCAGTCTCCTTGCACTGGACATTCCAGCACAGCACCAGGACTAGTCTGATTTAATCAACAAATTAATCTTGAAGCCCATTTCCATGTCATCACCTCAGATGACACCTATCCTTGTCAGGCAAGGCTGTTCTGCAACCAAGACTGCCAGCAACCTGGCAAGAAGCGAGACACCAAGGACTGGATGGATGGGATGTTGTTGCAGGGAGCTGGGGACTGACCAGGATGGTGAGTCTTGCCCTGGCATGTTGCTTTGGCCTCTGTCCCTTCCCACCTTAGTACAGGGCTGTCCTGAGCCAGTCACTGCAAATGGCTGTGTATGTCCCTCCTACTGTAAGGCAGCTCCTGGAATTCCTCAACAGACTTCCTCATAGAGAATCCCAAGAACAGCATGTTTCAGGGAAGTAAAGAAACAAAGCAGAAGAAAACAAAACCAACTGAGTTTAAAACCCAGGATATGCTTTTGACACAAAAGGATGCATCATCTCATCGTGCCTAGAGATGGCTTAGAAACACATAAACCAGAGGCCATATTTATTCATGTTTGGAAACTGTCAGGATGTCAACATTTCATCCTTGTTTAATATGCAAAGTACCGCAGGAACAAAACATTCTCTTTTCTCCACATCTATCTCAAGCCTTTTCTACAGGTTCCTGAGGTTTTCCTAATCAAGTGGCTTTCTTTGATCTTGCTCCTATCTTTGTCTCTCCCAAGCTGCTTTTCATTTTTATTTCCTCTTTGCCCACACATCTGCACAAACACAGTTTAAAATCAATTTCTGGTTTTGGGAGTTTCAGTCAATACTGTGGATTCCAGCTGGCTTTTAATGCTCTGCTCAACAACTATGTATCCTGATAATCAAGGTAGAAAACAGAAAACAAAGAATTACATACATACATACCATATAATTTAAGCTATTACATTTTTTTCCTAACAAGGTTAGAAAATAGAGCGAATTCTCAGTGGCTGCAATACTATTTCAGAATTAATTGGCTAATACCTGTAAAAAAATTCATGCACCCTGCTACCATTTGATGCATAACAGAGAACGTTGCAAAAGATAATCTCTGCCTTCAGACTTTGCATTGAGTTTCCATCAAACTCTTCTGCACAAAGCCCTGTAATTCAAGGATGATTTTCATCTCATCTCAAAGAAGGAACCAACGCTTATGTAAAGATCCAGCACTGTTGGATAGAGTTCTCCATAACCCTTGGGGTTTTTTGACCTTTAGTTATTCTTCAGTTAGAACTTGTTTCTTATTCCCTTGCTTAATTATTTAATTAGTTTTCAGTCACTGGATCTTGTTACACCTTTGATTGCAGGTACTGGGTATCTTAGCCTAGAGATTCCTGTAGCCTGTTATTCAGTCTGTTAGCATAATGGAAGTCCTTAAAACTCCAGTTCAGATATAGTCCCAAACTCAAACCTTCCTCATGGAAGAAATATATTATCCAACACCTGGAAGGCAACAAGGAAGAACTGACATGCCATTTCTCATACAGTTGTAAGGACAATAATTATTTTTATTAATATTTATTGCCTTTTGACAGTTATTCAAATATCTTTATCTCCTACAATCAGTTAGAATGCCACAGCCTGGCAGCTCTTTTGGCAAAAGAACTAATTATTATGTTTTAAAAGTTTCCTTTGCTTCTCATAGTCTTCATTCCAAGTTGCACATTTTGGATATTCTTTGAAATTCACATAACTTGAAGGGAATTCAGACCCACTGCCCCAAGTCTTCTAATATCTAATAATAGCAAAGGTTACAAGTTGCCAATTCCAAATCTGAAGAAAACTTCTCTGGAGAGAAGTTTCAAAGCATTTGGATCTGATTTCTCTGGTTCTCATCCATCTCTTTGTGCTGTTTAGTTCAGATCTGTATCTAAAATTCCCAACATTTCAAGTGGATTGGTGTCATGTCCTCTGGGTCAAGTCATGCTGTCTCTTCTATTTAAAAATTAATAAATCCAAAGGATCCAAGGTTTGCACCCAGGCTTCTAAACACATATTAAAATGACTGACTATAAGTACATGCTTAATTGTTTGTAGGATTGTACAGCTCAATTGAACAACTCACCAATGAACAAAATTGGGAAGGTGATAAATAGCAAGAAGACATGGGGAACCAAGTTGAGAGCATCCACAAAGCAGACATTTCTTAGGACACCAGCACTGATATTATAGGCTGAAGCATTGTCGTTACCACAAAATGCGAGCCTCATTGCTTCCAGAAGGTCTGACTACTACAAAAAAGAGAGAATAGTTAACTACCAACAATGCTACCATTTCCCTTAGCCAAACACAAAATAAACTAAATAAAGAGATACAGAAGAAGCACACTGAACAACTCTACAGAGAATAATTCAGCTGTAGGTTGAAAATGCTTTTGGGCTCCATCATGTATAAGCACATGAGAATGAAAGCTGTGCTTGTATTAAATGGTTATTATTTATATTTAGTCAATCTTATTTATATTTAAGTACTATTTATTAAATACACTATGCTATGTCTTCTAGTGTTCATAAATATGCACAAATGTTATGCTGCAAATGCTCTGTGAGAATATAGAGAAAGAACAGGAAAGTTTTGGAAAAAAAAATAAATTGCAATTTCTATTAAGAAAACACAAAATGCACCTAAGCTGATTCTCTGACTTCCATGATTTCTTAGGAGATTATTATTCTACGCTAATGCATTTGTGCTTGCAAAGTGTGAGCCATAGTATGACCCAGTCTTATGGCTTCTGTTTTTTATCAACCTGTGCATTGTTTATTTATACATTTTTTATAAGACGATGAAACAAGAATGTTCCCTTGTGGATTTCTTTGCCCAAGGCTTGTACACAGCAAAACAGTGCTGTAGAATAGTTTGTGTAAACTCATTTGCTCGCATATTTTTTCCAAATTTTACATAATAAAAGGGAAAGAATATCTTTAATCCAGCAAAGTATATCTGTACTTTGGTGAATGCATCTTTCTGGAACAACACTGGCATTAATGAGTTTTGCGGACTCAAAACAATATAGACATGCAAAAAAAAAAAGCATAAGCACAGGTTAATAAAAAATTAATTGAATGCAGAGGAAAAGGCTTTCCTTCTTTCCTCTAATAGTTCAGATTAGTTCTATGAGCTTAGTTGCTTGAACAAAGTAAGTATAACAAGGTAAGGATAACTACTGAAGTACTCCCTTAGAGCTGAAACACATAGATCTTCAAAAGAATACAAAAAGGCACTTTGAACCTCTGCTAAACCCCCCCTTTTCTTTTAAGTTTTAGCAGGACCTAAAAAGCATAACCCACATGGAAATACAATGGTGAAATTTATAACGGAGTTTCATTGAAAAGAATGTGATAAATCCAGTCCCTTTTCCAAACATATCAGCAATTTATGGTCTAAGATTTGTCAGAAGTTAAGCGTAACTCAGAATCATACGGTGGCCCGCACCCTGCAAAAATGCATGCACGTACTTACTGTGGTGCAAAAGTTGACAGGCAATTGACTCAGTCTTCAGTAGAAAACAACTTGATGGAGACTTTGGCCCATTCTCTATAATGAACAGAGTGATATGACCACTATCATTCTATTGTTTTATTTTTACATATTCATAACTGCGTAGGACTAGTAACACAAAAGAAACATTTACCTTAATATGAATTCTGTCTGAACAGACTGAGAAGTTATTAGCAAAACAAATACAGAACTTTAAAAAACCCCCACAAACTACACAGAGATTGTTTGTTTATAATTTGTAAAAGTTTGACGTGTCTCCTTTAAGAGAAACATAATAGTAATGATAATCTCTTGAAAATCATAACTGTTGTTTCCTCATTTCTATTGAAGGTCAGAAGTCCAAGGGAGTTCTGCTGGGAATTTTCCTCCCTTTCCCACAAAGAGGATTCTTTTCTGAGACAGTGTAAGATGCTGTTGTGGTCTAGTAGTCGGAATGGTACTGAAAGGCAGGAAGATCCTGGGTTCAAATGAGCACTGAACCACTGACTTCCCTGTGTAGCTTTTGGCTTCTAGTCAAAAATAAATATGGGAGAAAGGATTAAATCCATGTCTGAGAGAAGCTAAGGGAACTGTTGTTTTTCCATTTTTCTGGAAAGGAAATGGAATATAGGCAGTAGATGCTTCTGTGGAAGAAAGGAGTATTAACTGCATGGAGAGGGCTATCTGACCCACCATCAGTTCGCAGAGGTTTCATAGTGTACTTCAAACAAGTCCCTAAAAGCTCTCAAGAAAGATGAAACTTTCAAGAATCACATCTGACTGTTGACAAGAATCTGTGCTGTGCCTACTTCTGTGATGGAGTATGTCCAATAACGCACTTTTGAAACCAACTGTCCTTAGCACGTTAGCAGAGCTGAGGAAAGAATCTGGTTCTATTGTTACTACTGACGTAAAGAGGCAGTGCCCATCATCCTGATGACAGTTTTCAAGAGTAGATATAAACAGTCTATTCAGAATCCTTTTGTTACAGTTTCATGTAAAAAAAAAAAAAAAAAGAAAAAAGATAGAATTTAATTGTCTTCTCTTAAGATAGAAAATCAACAAGCCTAGGTTGATTACTTTTTAGAAACACCAAAAACCCAGAAAATCAAGAACATTGCATTGGCAATGAAATGAGGGAGAATAATTGACAATAAATTCCCAAGATTTTAAAACACAAAACACTTCATCAATCAGCACATCCAGTGAACATGTTCATTAAAACTCCAAAGGCTTAAAACCCATCAAAAATATCTGATCAGTGTCATGTTGCTGTGTTGACCCAATGCAGCTTATAATTTGGCCTCATAAAATGTTCATCAGGTAGAACTTCCATTTTTAGCAGCACCTTCTTCAGGATATACATCTAATACAGTATGGCACCAATAGGGAATAGAAGAGATAAGAACAGTGGAAGCGTTAATAGCCCAGTGATGCTTCCTTCCTTCCTTCCACCCATTTGTCCATCATCACTGTGCTAGAAATGAACTATGCCTGAAAGTGAAGGACTCATGTTCCATATCTGTTGATGTATGTCAACTTTCATAGACACTTTCTGGTGTTTACACTGACATGCTGTGGAGTTCTCTACATCTTCAAGAGTGGCGTGTGAAAATATAGTGCAGCACACTGGGGTTCTAAGAAATAATTTTAACTCCAGTGTGCCTCACAGGGAGCAAGAAAACACCTCATCATTCCCTTCCCATTCATTTCTGGTGCAGAAAGCAAATCTGACACTCCACAGTTTTGCCCATGTGACTCAAAACCACTGGACCTTGCTGTGTTTTTTGGAAAACTTACATATATAGGAAGTTCTGGAGATGCACTGATACACGGGTGCCCATCACCTCAGGCATAAAGCATGATATGTGGTTTGTATTCCTTGGCTCAAGTTTCACAGACAGGGGATGAAATTTTACCTATTTGTAAGGGAGGATGCTTTGCATTTACAGTCAAGGTGAGCTGGTTCGAAGCTGAAATTAGCCATTACTTTCTGCTGCACCAGGGTATGCCTCCAGAAGCTCATTTTCATTGGTCTCCAGGTTCAATAATCTGTGTTCATTTCATGAATGACAGAAAGAAAAGCCCCTAAGGCAGAAGAACAAGTGCTTGATCTCCCTAGACAGTATAGGGCATTTTATAGTAACGCTTGCGCAGCCCCACTGAAAAATGGAGCTGGACCATGACAGATTTCCAGATGCAATTGCTCATCCAAGGGAACTGTAACCTTCAGTCTTCTTCAAAGAAAAATTTGATAACAGCAAAATTTCTGGTGTCCAAACTCAGATCCCATGCTTGCAAAGTTCAGCATAGCTACAGATGAACACATCCTTAGGGCTGCAAACAGTGCAAGTTGCATGTTCAAAATCTTCAGACTAATTTGAGAGTCTAAGACACAAACGATATTCCAGTACTGGGAGTTAAAGCTAAAGAGATCTCTAATTTAAATTCTAAAAAATTTAAAGAGTTTTAAAAGGCCTCAGCTATGCAGACTTTTAATGAGTTCCAGTTTTGAAAATTTTCACTCAAAAAACTGAGGCTGGAAATGAAGACAGTTTGGAAGACCTTGACTGCAGATAAGCAGTGAAAGAAAGAGGGAAAATGCACTATTCCCTCCTCTTTTGTAAAACCATAAGATTTTATGAAATGAGATGAAATGAAAGTGTGAAATGGAAGAACAACAAGTTTAGAAAAAACCATGAAGAATAGCCCTTGCACTTACTGTTGTACCTCATCAAAAACTGCAGCTGGATTTAGAAAGGAAGATGAAACACTTTTATGACTGATCACTGACCAAATTTCATTCTCGTAATTAAACTACTCTTCCATTTGCTTTAACTCTTCTAGTAAGTCAATCCTGGCTTCAGTCAGAACTGAGTCTAATGAGGTATCTTGCTGAAGCGAGAAAGTGCTGTTTGTTTCACTCAGTGCCAAGCAATGTGCAAGTACATAATTAAATACACTGAAGACTTTCTATATTTTCTCTGAGAACCAGTTGTTGACCATTGTCAAAGACAGAATGCTGATCACACCGAACAAAAGTCTAGCCCTGTGACAAATGGCCATGCCAACGACCTTTGAATTAGCCCTAAGCAAGTTAGAATACTTAGATGACTCAAAGTTTCCCACAGGGTAGCCAAAGGTGATTTTCTCCTTACCAAAGAGGAGAAGACAGACTTTTAAGGCCACAGTAAGAATGCAGGGGGAGATCAAAGAGGAAAAACTGGGCTGCAGTCGCAAAAGGAGAGTTGAAGAGACTTCTGTTGTCAAGGAATGGAAAAGTAGTAACTGCTTCAGCTCAGAGAGGTTATCATATTCCTTAGCAGCAGTTGCCCTCTTACACCAGCCAAGAGCGCTTCCCTGGTAGCACCAGCAGCAGCCCAAAGCTGGGCTTCCTGGAACTGTGTGTATGTAGGTGAATTACACAGCAAACCCAGGTGGTGTTATCATCCTCAGCAGTAGGTTGCTGGAGGCAGCTGCCTGCTTTGCTGTAGGCTACACCGTGTAATGGGGAGCAAGGCAAATATTAGTTCAGCCTTACAATTAACGGTCTTATATCACCAGGGTGCTGTTCCCAAGGTAAGCAAGCCCTGCTCACAGCGAGCTTGAGATTGGTGCTGAGCTGTTGCAGCTGCCATGCTTCAGTTCCAAAGTTAGCTCATTGAGGACGCATGAGCCATGGGGCACAACAGCTGAGAAATGCTTACTGGTTTCTTAGCAAATCTTTATCTATGTGAAAGGGATATTCACTGGAAAAGCAAAAGCTTCTTCTTCTCATATGGACTGCCAAGACCTTTTCTCTAAGCTCACATTCAGGTTGTAATCTTTGGAGCTGAAGGCTACTTTACAGGCAGATGGCTTTGTCTAGCGAACAGCAATGTCTACAAAAATTGGGAGCAGTCCACCTGCCCCATTAAACCAGTAAAATACATAACCTACATGTGAATATTCAGGAGAGAACAAATGAAAGGGTAGCAAGTTGTTTTGTAATTTGTTGGTCATCTGAAGTTGCTGACCACTATTTCTCATCAGGTAGTAGCAGCCTTTCAGATTAAATTTTGAGATCCTCACATACTCATTTGTCCTGGTTTGAGGTAAAACAAACCAATTTTCTGTTTTACAGTTTTACTTTCTTAGCTAGGCCTCTTCTGACTAACTAAACTCTGAAATTAACAGCACATTGTTCAGAACTGTTTCGTCTCACAGTGATAAGACCTGATTATACCAAGGCATGGTATGCAGAGAGGCCCTTGCTTATACTTATTGCTAGAACAACCAAGGTCAGGGAATTTTCGTCATTTGCCCCATTGGAGGGTCGGAAACGGAAAAGCGTAAAGGGGTCCCACCTGCAAGGAGGAGTGAACAGGACAGGTGACCCAAAACTGATCAACAGGGATATTCCATCCCATCCGCATCATGCCCCGTATAAAAGCTGAGGGATCAAAAGGTCAACCCTCCTTCTTCGATGGCTGACGTCTAAGGAGGACCCTGCCTGCTTGTCTACCTTTGATCCCGATCCGAGCGTTCCTGACTCCAGATCTGGAATCCAGCTCCTGTCGATCACCAAGTCCAGCCTAGGACTTTTCCTGAAGCCTGCTGGTGACGCGGTCGTCATCCTGGGAGCTTGATATGGTTTTGTTTATACTGTATACTTCCTTTTTCCCTTTTTCCTAATTTTCCTTTTTATTATTTATTATATTATTATTATTTATATTTTCATTAAAGCAGTTTAGTTTTCTCTAAGCTCTTGAATCTCTTTAATTTCTTCCTCTCCTCTCTTTTACCCAAAGGGGGAAGGGGGGGACATCTGTCAATCTGGTTTCGGTAAATTTGGCTGAAACCATGACATCATTCAAGAAGACAATGCTATCACTAAGAAACTGTCTTTCACAGAGATAATTTCCCTTTCTGTTGAATATAGTGGCCAACAAATTAAGCTGGAGTGACTACAATAAAGTGAGTACATCATAATATATTTGCTTCACTCCTTAATTACAGCAGGAATTTTATACTTTATGATAAGTTTGCCAAGCATACTAGGTTTAACCCAGCATCCTCCAATAACACGCACATGTTATCTCAGGGCACCAGTCACATTCAGCATCCTAATGGAGGGTACAAATACCAGGTAATTTTTCACTTTAACACTTGTTGGCCTTTGTCCTTCAAAGTTATGGACAAGTTGATCACTTTAACTTCAGTCTTTACCAACTCTAAAACTGGCCAGAAATTTTCAGATGTATTTTTAATTTCTCCCTTTGAAAACAGCCTTTGCTGAACAGGCAGCTGCAAGCTAAAGCCTCAAGCAAAACTTCACAGAGTAGAGGGAATGGAAAGAACAATCAGGAGGACAGGCCCACAACGGTGCCAGTGGAAGCCAAGTTTCAGCTGTCCCTTACATCATTTGGGAATCTGATTCCCTGTTGGTTTACTTTAACAAGGATGTGAACTATCTGAACAGTAGATCATCCTGTAATGAAATAGCTAAAAAAAACACGTAAGTTCTTTAACCATTTAAATTTTCATCCTAAAACCCCCATCACTGGCATGTTGTGCCTTTCTGGTACTGGCTTAAGGTGTACTGACATTGTCACACTATAATGACCAGAAATCGGTATGAAAGTGGTTCCAGAATAANAGGGGGGGGGGGAAGGACAAAGTTGTAAACATTAATATGATATAGCATTGAACCCAAGACTTACAAATCTCATTTTAACAAGCATAAATGGGGATTCTCAGGGCACCAAGCCAGTTCCTGAGATATATTTTCCATAAGCAAATGTGAAGAAGACAATGGGAAAATAGCAGATAATTTAAATGTCCATAAAAATGACATCGAGTGCAAAACTGCAAGAATTCTCATAAAAGACATTTTAAAGTGCACTGAAAAGTCTTCACATTCAAGAGTTTCATCTTACCTGAATTAGCACTCTGTTCAGCATGCTCTGCAAGATATGACTACAAACAAAAAAATTATAAATACACTCCTCAGATGGACCTTGTTTAAGATATTTTGAAAAACATTTATTTCAGTAGTTCTGTTGCCATATTAAAAAAAAAATAAAAAAAAAATGCTGCACTTCCTAATTAAAATATATCAGCTAACAGTGCATACCTGGGTCTTGGTTTAAATTCTTTTTTCTTTTGGTCTTACATATAATGTGCATTGTATGCCCATATATGCACATATGCTCCTATAAATTTTTATATATTCACACATATTTATAGATATCTGTATGCATCCAGAAGCAGAATGGAGAAAGTATGCAGTTTTACAAAAGCAGTTACTTCTTATCTTCTTAATAACTAAGTCATTACAAAAGCAAAGATTTGTCTTTCCTTCTTGAATTTCACAGAGAAAATTTTAACTAAGGTCAAATTATGAATTTATAGCTTCGATAGGCCTAACTGAGTTTTGCCACGTATTTTAGGTTAGTGCTCTGAATCTGTTTTCTTTCTAGGTATAAATCCACTAGTTTGTTCTTCTTACCTTCCTAAAAGCACTGCACCTCACACAATCTATGTGATCTACACTCTATGCATTATTTGCAAAGAGTTCCACTAAGATAATGGCAAAAAAGTGCTGCCCCTTTAAAATCGATTTTCTCAAAAATGATCCCGTACAAAAAATTGCTTTCCTTTTTATTCCTGTTTAAGCTGTGACCACCTATTCTAAATAGACCCTGCCTCCTTGGCTAGAGCACTGTGCCAGTTACCTTGGGCCTTAAGGTGACGAATTACCTCTGATACTTGCCAGCATCTGCACTACTGACTGGCATACACCAGCAGCCTGATCCAAATGTTACTGAAGTCAATGCAAAGAATCTCATTGACTTTGGTTGGTGTTTGGATCAGGCTTCAAATGCAGAGACAATCGCAACGGCAGTGGTGCTAAACAGGCTACTTGCACTGAAAAACATTTCACACAAACAACTGCAGTGGTCTCATCCACATCTAATACATTGCTTTTCTCCTTTTTGGTAAGCTTCTTAAACACAATGCAATTACCCACATCAGCATGCTACACTGCCTGCTGTAAAACCTTCAGCTTCACATGCCAAGACAGGACAGTTTAAAAAAAGAAGCGTAACCCTGTGAACAGCAGCAAAGAAAACATCAGCAGGAGGGGACAGTAAAGGCTGAGAAAGCCTGTGAATGGGAAAGCAAAAGGAAAAAGAGATTGGAGCTGTAATCCCAGGAAAGAACAAGGAGCAGCCCTGTCCCACAGATATAAAGGGAAGGAGGAGGAGGTGGTTAGTGGGAGATAATGGGGGAGGGTCATCGCATGCTCCGTTTGATTGCTGAATGTTAGATCAAACTCTGTAGCTTACCTTTACAAACACAAAAACAAAATACCAACCCAAATTGTCACTCGGTTGTGCTATGTGATCAATATCATCCCGATGGCAGGATTTTCCTCCACTTAGTGAAGCCGCTCCAAGCCCTGGAATGGATTATTTTTAGGCTGGTGATGGGAAGATCAGCTGCTGCCTCCTATCGAGTTTCCAAAGTGCACAAACTCTTCTTGTCTTTCTCATATGCTGAAGGGGGCAGGAAACTGGGAAGAGACAGGCAAGCAAAAAGCACCAATTTTTCGCCTCCTGAAGCTACCGTCCCCTGGGATTTCTTCTGCTTGCTTTTATTTTCATTTTTCCCCTAACTGGAGTAGTAAGATTCCAAGAGGCTACGTTACAATGCACAGACTATTAGCAGATGGTTATTCTGAAGTAACTGATTTAGACAAGGTAGTCTAACTTTTGGCAGGCTTGCAGAGATTCAGCTTTTGAATTCTTCTGTATTAGTCTTGGGTAATTTGAATTTGACAGCATAATTTTGCACATCTTCCATCATCTTGAGCAGAAGAGAAAAAAGAAGTCCACTCAGACATTTTACTTTACCCTAGATCCCTCCAGACTTTTCTGCTCAAAACAGACCAAATTCCACTTTTTGATCACACAGATCTGTTTCTTTTGAAACAGATATTTTAAAACTTGAAATACAACTCAAAATAAATTTGATGCTCATAACAGGAATATTGTTTTGAATGCAATAGCCCTTATTTACAAGGGATAATATTTTTTTTTTTTAGCTGCAGAACACATTGTCTACATTTACTTAGAGAGAAAGAAGTAGCCAGAAAGCCTACATGCAGTCGGTTGGTTTGCTTGCTGATTTGCTTGCTCATTATCATTGAACCAAGATACACCAAGGTTCAGATTTTCCATCATGATAGTTTCACTTGAGCCCTACAACTCGTGGCCACAAATAGCAAAGATCCAGGACTTGGTGGTGTATCAGAGGACACGTGGTAGGACAGGGCAGTTTTGAGCACCGCTGTTCAGTTGTTAGGCAGAAGAGCTGAAGCACCTTGGGACAGAATTTGCTTGGACCTTGCAGAATCCAGGGGATGCATCTCAATCACTAGAGAGCAAATAGTTTCCAGTGGATCACAGTCAAAGATGCTTTCACACTACGAAAGGGATTAGTGAGCTCTGAGCTGAGAATGTAGTTGGACGGCTGAGGCCAAACACTGGCAGGACTCATCCAAATCTTGGCCAAACCAGCTTGCTCCTTTTACTCTGATACTCCTTACCTCATGACTGTAGGGACAAGAAAACAGGGAAACTTCAGATCTAGAGACAATCAGCACTTTCTGTAATCTCCCATTGGCTTGAAACATCAACACAGCACTACGCCGAAGAACTGAGACAGTCCTCAGCAGTCCTCTACGGCACTTGAATCATACAATGATTAGAGTTGGAAGGGACCTTGAAGATCATCGGGTTCCAACCCCCCTGCCATGGGCAGGGACACCTCCCACTAGACCAGGTTGCTCCAAGTCCCATCCAGCCTGGCCTTCAACACTTCCAGGAATGGGGCATCCACAACTTCTCTAAGCAACCTGTTCCAGTGCCTCACCACCCTCACAGCAAAGAATTTCTTCCTAATATCTAAACTAAATCTCCCCTCTTCCAATTTAAAACTGTTACCCCTTGTCCTATCACTGCACTTCCTGACAAAGAGTCCCTCTCCTGCTCTCCTGTCGGCTCCCTTCAGATACTGGCAGGCTGCTAGAAGGCTTCCCCCAGATCCTTCTCTTCTCCAAGCTGAACAGCCCCAGCTCCCTCAGCCTGTCTTCATAAGAGAAGAGTTCCATCCCTCTGATCATCTTCCAACAGTTCCATGTTGCTTGCCTTTACATTTTTTGTCTTTTTCCCCTTCCCTTTCGTGTATTAAAGTTGAATGCTTTAGAAAAAAACAAGTGAATTGAAAGAGTCCAAGTTCTGCTATATATCTCTGCTTCTTTAAAGATAAAGTGCAATCTTTAATCCATCTAAGTCATCTAAAGTAGCACTGTCATGTGATGTTTCTGAAAATATGTACAATTTCAGACAGAAGCAAGTAGCATTTCTGGTCACACTTTTCTTTAGTGAAACATGAAAATCTGGTTCATTGTCATCCAGCCCTGTCATTTCTACCAAATTGTTTAAAAACAGGGAGGAAAGAAGGCTGCAAATGAAGATGGAAACAACCATCGTTTTTCATCACGCTGTTCCTAAAGGAAGCGCTTTTGCTCCTCTAGGCGACAAGCTAAGATGATTTGAAATGCATTTAAAAAGGTAAAGAAAAATGAAAGGCTCTTCAAAGTCAGAACACAGTCTATCCTCCTCTGAAATGCTTTTTAGCATCTAGGCTTTTCCATTTGATCGGGGGTTGGGGGTGTGGGCAATAACGGGAATTCAAATCGTTCCAGAGCCTTTTTGGACCTGCAAGTGAAGGGGAAAAAAAGAAAAACCAACAGCAAAGGCCGATTCTCGGGTATCCCCACGTACAATATGTCGCCAGATTTTCCACGCAAGCCTCCAGCAGGCCAGAACCGTGTCACCACCACCTTCCTGAATCCACTCCGGCTGAGGTGCCCGCACCGCGGAACCCAAGCGGGCGCCATCGCCGCCAGCCAGGGGGGCTGCGGCTCCATCGGTGGGACAGCGGCCGCGGAGGCGGAAGGGCTCCCTCGGTGGGATGGCGGCCCCGCAGCCCGGGGTGGTTAGGGCGGCGTGGAGGGGGCAATCCTGGGGGAGCGGACGATCCGCCTCTCCCCCCTCCCGCTTGTCTGCGGGCACGATGGAGCGGGCGGACCTGGCTGTGGTGGATGGGCGGCCGGAGGACAGACACTGCTTCACCTGCTGGCTTTGGGCGGGGGTTCGCGGGAGGAGAAGTGCAAAAAAATCAGAGCAGATCTTCACAAAGCCGGTGACATTTGGCTCCGGGCGCTGAGGCAGGGCAGGATCCCTGGCCCAGCTGGCAGCGATATGTGTGCCATGGTGGGCATCCATCACTTTCACAAAAAAACCCCACAGGAACCTAAATGTCAGAGGAATAGTGGGAGCAGGAAACAATGTTTTAATAAATTAGGACTCACCAATGTGAGGAAAATGACCCTATAGCCACTGCGGGTATGGCCTCATTTGTCATAGCTCCCAGCTGAGTACTCTCCAGTACTCGGGTACTCCAGTACTCATTCTGGGAAGCTGGAAGGGACCTCCAAAGGTCATCTAGTCGCAGGGACACCCCCAACTAGACCAGGTTGCCCGGGGCCTTATCCAGCCTCACC
>VZRU01003862.1:1083-20101 GCA_013398155.1 Pedionomus torquatus | reverse complement strand
GCTGGATGGGGCTTTGAGCAACCTGGTCTAGTGGGAGGTGTCCTTGCCCATGGCAGGGGGGTTGGAACTCGATGATCTTTAAGATCCCTTCCAACTCTAGGCATTCTATGATGCTATGAATTTGTGCCATCCTATAAAAAGATGAGATTGACAGCTTCAAGATTAAGTTTACAATTACAACCCTATTTAAAAAAAAAAAAGGTTTTCTGTATTTGTTTTAATTACATTTTGTTCATTTTATCTTAAAAAAATATGAATCTAACAAGACAATGTTAATTAAATAGAAAAGACCCCATTTTTGACTTCATTTTTTTTAATGTAATGGAAAATGCAGCCTGGTCTTTGAATAACTTCTCTGTCCCTTTTAAATATTTATTGTGATTAAGCTTGGAAGGGGGAAGCAGTAGAAGCCTAGTATTATTTGAAATATTTTCCACAGCTTTTTAAGAACTTATTATTCCTGGTTTCTATGGGGAAAACTGTTTTGGAAAATATATACAGCAGAAGTTCAACAGAGTAACCTAAGAAGAGAACTCTATATGGAGAACTACAGGAAAACCCAGACCTCGGAGTTCATCACTATAAAAGGTGTATAAAGCCACAGGACTTGAACAGGGATTTACAAACCTTCTGATCTTTGATGAACAACCGCGTGCAATGGTGGAGTCAGAGGCACCAAATGCAATGCTACGATTTGGTTTGGTAGCTCTTATCTTGGCTGAACCTGCATGCAAAGTTGCAGCTTAGATTCTACACATATTATTACTTCTCAGATCTCCACTTGGATTTTTTCAGTTTGATAAAGGTTCATTTTGGTATTCTTTTTTAAAAAAATCAGTCTTACTGGCAAACAAGTACATAGGGTTTCTATTACATTCTTGGTTTTTTGTTTTTTTTTTTTTTTTCCCTTCCCAAACCTCACAAAACCTGAGAGCTATTCTTTTGATATTGGAGGGCTTTTCAAAGTCGTCAAGAACAATAAGATTTCCGTGTCCTCTAAGGGTAGAGGAGTCTCATCCCTAATATCATAAAGTAGACTTTTTATACTAGAATTCAAATTCTTCTTAACCCATAGACTGACTTGTATGATAAATTGCAACCATATTGTGGATTTTGTGTATGTATATCTGTGTGTGGAGTTGGAAGAAAGGGTTGTTTGTTCTGTATTGAATTTGTGTCATCTAGGCTCATTCGGAGGCTAGGCTCTGGATCGTTCAGACTATTTTTGTGCATTGTCCAGAAAATCTTCACTCATTTCTGAATCAGCAAGCCTACCAGCTGGATTTTATCATCTCTGCAAACAACACAGGACTGAACTGGAAACAGGTTAATTTCCTCCCGCTGAACTCAACAAGGCACCTACATTGTTTAGTCCTATTTATTAATTTTGGCTTTTAGTTACGTAATAGTCAGAGAGAAAAAGATGTTTAGGTGTCTAATTTCTGTGTGAATGCCTGGAAGGGGAGGCAGATAGTAAACACAGAACTCGCCTCACCCAGGATTAGATGGCAGGTATTTGATGCTTATGTCTCTGCCTGTTGTCTAGAGTCTCTATACAGCATTTGGAGAGAAAAATGCGTTTTCAAATGATAATTTCATCCTAAACCAGTTAACACAGTATAGTAGAAACTCATTATCCTCTGGATATGACTGTCTCACCCCATGGAGAAGGAGAGAGTCTATATAATTTTTATAGGATTAAGGAACTCGCACACAGGTAGAGTGGGAAGTGGAATCCTGCTGCTATTCATGCTGTGCTACATTTGGAAATGAACCTAAAGCACTGGAGCATTTTTGAAGATTTTATCCTATAGCTTGTTGTTTTTTTCTTCTTTGCAACATGGAAATAAATTATCACCCTGAAATATTTCTGCATGTAAATACTTCACATTATTGAGTACAGCAAAAGAATATGATAAAAGGGTAATAAGCATGACAAATATGTTTTAGAAACCTTCCACAGCATTTTTACCAGACGTGATAGAACCACAGAGTCCTTCTCCCACATGCTTTACCATCTCTGCCTGTAATTCCAGAAGTTCTATACTGGGATAAATGTATACTGTATGGGAAGATGAATCATCAAAACTATAAGAAATCTCTTTTACAGGAAAAGATTAAATTCATTTGCTTATACTAACCCTGAAACCTGACATCTGCTGTATACAAAACACAGCGGGGTTTTTTTTGTTATTTGCATCATAAATAATACATACTTCAAAAAGCCACTACCATAAGAGGATGCATTTACCCCTTAAGAAGATCTGTATCTTCTTTTTCAGGCAAGATATGTAGTTCAGTTGCCTTGCTTTTCAAAAAAACAACCCACCATTAAGCTGTAAAAGGTCCCATATCTGTCTTTTATCTAAATCCTCATACTCCAGTCTCTGAAGTTGCAGATCTCAAAGCTGGATGCTTTTTAACAGTCTCTGCTCAGGTTACCAGGAACAAAAAGAACTCCTATTAAAACTCATTTAATAAGAAAAGAAAATCCCAAATATATTTAAGATCATTGCAGTCACACTTTATGTTGTATCTCAGTTCATAATATATGAACTCTGGTGAGACCCCACCTGGAGTACTGTGTGCAGGTCTGGCACCCTCAATATAGGAAAGATATGGACCTGTTGGAGCGGGTCTAGAGGAGGGCCACGAAGATGATCAGAGCGCTGGAGCACCTCGGCTATGAGGACAGGCCGAGGGAGCTGGGGTTGTTCAGCCTGGAGAAGAGCAAGCTCCAGGGAGACCTAACTGCAGCCTTTCAGTATCTAAAGGGGGCCTACAGGAAGGCTGGGAGAGTCTGCTTACAAAGGCCTGCTGTGATAGGACAAAGGGCAATGGATTTAAGTTACAGAAGAGGAGATTTAGATTGGATATTAGGAAAAATTTCTTTACTCTAAGGGTGGTGGAAGACTGGAAGAGGTTGCCCAGGTAGGTGGTTGAGGCCCCTTCCCTGGCAATATTCAAGGTGAGGCTGAATGAGGAGTGGGCAGCCTGGTCTAGTTGGGGGTGTCCCTGCGACTGCAGGGAGGTCGGACTAGATTACCTTTGGAGGTCCCTTCCAGCCTGGATGATTCTATGATTCTATTCTATGATTCTATATGTCATCTGGGTATTTTTACCGGTGCAGTATAAGTGTAGTAATTGAGGTTTTAATATTCACTGCCCTGTTCTTTGCCTTATTAGCTACCACTGTATTTACTGGGTACTGATCTCCTGGATCTCTGATTTTTTCTTACTCTCTTGTTGTTGATGTCATCTCTGACCCTTGATGAAAATCAGGAAAAGGTGATGTAAGGTAAGTCTGTAAGTAATATGCTAATGTAAGTCTAAAGTCCATCTCACAGCACATAGAACTTTATTAAATCCTATGCTTACGTGGACTGAACTCTGGAATAAAAATAAGTCAAATACATTAAGACTAATTTAACTTCCTAAATTATCCAGCAATAAGCACACTGCAGAAACATTATGTCACAGGGAATGGTGCCTCCAAAGACTCCCCCAAAACACCTTTTGAAGCTTCTCAGTAGAATATCATAGAATCATGGAATTGTCTAGGTTGGAAGGGACCTTTAAGATCATCTAATCCAACCATTAACCTAACTCTGATAAAAGCCATCACTAAACCATGTCTCTAAGCATGTTCTCTAAGTCTGCCCCTCTTTTAAATACCTCCAGGGATGGTGCCTCAAGCACTTCCCTGCGCAGCCCATTCCAGTGCTTAATAAATCTTTCAGTGTAAAAATTTTTCCTTAATGTCCAGTCTGAACCTCCCCTAGTGCATGACCCTGTGACAGCAGGCTGTGACAGCAGTCTGATAGCATGGTGAAAGGGTTCATATAAATAAAGAAAAAGTGGGATAAATTCTTGCAACACATCGTGGTCCAGTTCAAAGAGAGCAACAAGATAATACCATATGATATAAAACTGTAGAAAATAAAGCAGTCTTTGGGGTGAAAATAGCAGTTCCTGTAGAACAGTAGTAGTAAAACACCACCCTGAAGTGTATAATGCTTCAAGGCAGACTCTTGGCAGACAATATAAGATTTATTAATATGACTTCAGGGAGATTTACATTATATTTGCTGCAATAAAGCAAATGGTCTGAGAAATGTAAAAGGGAATTAAACAGACTTTCATCAGTGTTCTTTCTCTGTTTTATATCTTGTCCCTGTAGCAGTCATGGGCTTGATAGGGACCTACTATCTCATTTCAAATGGACCAGCAGATTCTTTTGTAACTTTGCATATGAAATGCTGACATGCTGAGGCAATCTGGAGATTGTCAAATAAATACGACCAGAATCACTCTATCCAAATTTTCAGTTTGTGAATTGGTATGTAAATTGACTGCACATGTTCCTGCATATAGCCATTCTGTTGAACTAATTTATCCCTCCTCCCAGCTATCTCAGGGATAGCAAGGCCAAGCTAGTGTATGTGCATGAGTGTGTTACATGTTAAGTAATGCATTGCTTATCACTCCAGCTGTACAACTCCGATCCAAATCTGGCTTGGACATGTATCATCATCCAGCAGATGTTTCTAACTAAAGGGTGGGTTTTTATCTACAGTGAGACAGATTCTGTGAGCCAACTTGCAGCAACTAACTGGTAAATGTGGCTGAGGGATGCCTGAGAGTAGGCAAACACAATTGATTTTAGGTTTCAAACATAAGGCAACAGCCATTAGTGATAGGAATCATATATATAAATGACATGTTATGTCTGAGCAGATGAAATGATATCTTCAGGAGGTCAAACTCCCATTTCCCTCTTCAGAAAATCCGAGATGGAAATATGAGTTCATGAAATCGGAATGCAGTTTGTCCAATATACATCGTATTGTGCCCTGAGCAGCTGATGTGTTATGTACACTCTTTTATTTAGACTAAAAAAACCCACCCCAAACTCACTTTATCTGTTGCTATGGCAATATTCTGTTGTTAGAAAAAGCAGCTAATGACATTCTGATTCTTGTTGTTCCACAGAACAGAGATAGAACCTGTGAGAGAAAGTAAGGGGAAGAGAAAGGAGAAGCTTCAGAGGATGTCTCCAGGATTATTTGTGCCTTTGAGGAAAAATACAGCTGCACATCCTTCTTACCTTCATTGAGCAGATCCTCTTGTAAGACACTTTGGCTTAAGTTGAATGGGATATTTAGTTAAAGTAACTCAAAAAATGAGATCTAAGCCAAAAAAAAGAGAGGAATGTGGTCACTTTCAGGAATTATGGAGATGAGAAGGTCCATTGTAGAGCAGCCACGTTGTGAAGTTTCTTAGATTGGTATGCTGCCTAATCCTTACCACTCATCCCAAGTTTAATTAAGCTGGTTCAATACCAGGTGACAGAAGATCCATGATGGATTTGCTTTGAAAAGCTTTTGTTTTAATCATTAAAAAGAAAAAAGTCAAAGTATTTTTGTAATGTTTCTACTTTTTACTTTTGAAAAATACTTTGGCTTGGTTTTGGGTTTTGTTTTTGTTTTTGTGTGCTTTTTTGTTTTGTTTTGTTTTGTTTGTTTTTTATCTTATTCTCCTCTTATTTCCTCCCTCTTTTTAGTAGCAAAACACAGAGGAAGAAGTTGGAAAATGCTTTTTTCTGGCATTTTGATAGTCTTGTGTATCTCATATTTCTTGAGATTAAAATGATGATAAAATTGTGAAAAATCATATGCATGAAAAGTTTATCTTTCTAATTCCTGTGACATTTCTTTCAGCATTTTCAACATGCAAGATATTAACTTTAGGCCCCATATTTTGAAAATTTTAACCTACCTTCTTAAGAACCACTGCTAACACTGTTAAGTACATTCCTACTGAAGCTGTGAGGAGATGCAGATCCCTGACACCCCTGAGAATCAAGTTTTCTGAGGAAACTTCCAGAGCTAAAAAGAGAGATATAATAATTGAAGTAAAAGAAGATGGGGAATGTATTGGATGATGCAGTTATTTAATGTACTAAAACATTTTATTATGTCTGGGGGAACCCAATAAAATGGGATCTTGATAAGTACAACAAACTGAAATACTATTTTATAGGAGATAGTATTTTCACTACATTTGCTACAGTTTCTCAACACACCTTGCACAACAGAAGACAAGATTCTTGTTCAGAAAGCTTTCTCTCCTGCGAATATGCATTTCAGCTTACACCATGAAAATTTAGAAAACTTATAACAATGGTAGAATAGTTCCCTTAACAAAACATTTTCTTTTCATTATCAGGTATCACCAATGAAAGTGCCAAATACTGGCACAATAATGACAAATATCACCACGTTATGTAGATATCTAAAACATTCTCCTGCAGTCCTTTTGAAGCCAGTATTGAAATTGCTGGAATCTCAGAAGGTAAAACACTATGTTCATTCCATAAGAAGTAAAATATAAAAGCATTAACAATCTCAAATTTATAAACTTTATTTTGCAAAGAAAGATGCTGATGAAGGCTTCCAAGGAAAGTGAGCTTGCCTACTGCAGCTATACCTTCCTGCAAGTTTCTGGCATGTAACTGTTAATAATGTTTCTGCTATTATTTTAGGACATCCTCCTTTCCATACATACTTTGAAGCATTCAGCATTGGTGCTGAAACAAATTGTACCAGTATTCAGGCATCTTCCATCCTACATATGAACTGTGGAAGAATGGAGAGTGATACAGGGGAAAATTCCTCCACCCTAGCAGCAGTGCTTGCTATCAGACCAATAGGTGTCATTCCCTCTGAGCTCTAAGAAACATCAATGAAGACAACAAGTTCTTGCCTTGAGCTAATGGAGTAGCTGATGAGGGGGAAGGGAGGAAAGACAGGAGGAAAATTATCCTGCGTTTATATTTATATGGGCAATTTAGCCTGAAGACAAAAATGGTTGACCTGACAATTGGATGTTCGTGGTCAGCTTGACTGTGGTCAGCACAAGGAAGGAACTCTGGCTCCAGAACAGCATCACCTACCAGCTATCTCTACACTTTCTGCCTGAGCAGAAATTAATTAATCCATCCTAAGAAGAAATTAATTAATCCAGCCTAAGAAAAATACTTATTTCCATATCAAAGATATATTTTCAGGTAGGTTTCAGATAGCGACAGCTAAGGGAGATGTGATGCATTCCAAACACTGTATTGGGTAAGAAATGTAATTGGACAAGCTTTTGTAAGTGCTGTGTTGTCAATAGCTACTAATATTTTTCAGGAGTCCTTTCCTTAGAAATGAAGTATGGAAGTGATGTCTGATTTGCTTTAGACTTTCCAGGAAAGCTTGATCCTGTGCTTGAAAAGAGATCCTTGTTTCAAATCACTTAGAACAAGCTATTGTGAACCTCCTGATTTGTTTTGAGACATGGTATACAACACCTGACATATAATACATGCAAGTTGTAGCCCAAATAGTTGAAAGCAGACTCTGAAGCAGTAGCTCTGAAGAGCAGAATATTTAAAAGGCCAGCTCTAGACTGTGTGGTTTGGAATATGATTTGAGGTTATGGCCTAGGCCAGTCTGAGGTTTTAGTCTCACATTACCAAAAATTCCTGAATGGTTTTCAGAGATTTTATTGGAAAATTACAAAAAAAATTGCTATGGCAAGGATAAGAAAACTGTGTCATAAGATGGAAGAAAGTAAGATGACTAGATAATATCTGTCTGTATGAAGTAGAGGTTTCTGTGCCCAGTGCTTTTCCAAAATGTAGCAGGCAGAAAGTCCAGAACACACAAGTCACCTACGGTCGCTTTAGTCACCTCATGGCCATACTGGGCACCTCGGCTACCTGTTTTCCCTCAGCAGGAACCTTAAATCACCACAGTCATTTGAAGTCAGAGTTAAATCAATCAAAATTGCATGATTTAAGCTGTGGGGTTTTTTTGTCTGTTTATTTTTTGGTTTTCTTTTAAAAATATCTATAAAATATTATACTAATAATTAAATTAATAAANAAGACCTGATTATACCAAGGAATGGTGTGCAGACAGGCCCTTGCTTATACTTACTGCTAGAACAACCAAGGTCAGGGAATTTCATTATTTGCCCTGTTGGAGGGTCGGAAGCATTGAGTGGTCATATCTGCAGGGAAGAGCGGACTGGACAGGTGACCCAAAACCGACCAACTGGGGTATTCCATCCCATCCACATGATGGTCAGTATAAAAGCTGAGGGATCAAAGGGTCTCTCTTTGATGGTCAACATCCAAGGAGGACCTTGTCTGTTCACCTGCCTTTGATCCCGATCCAAGCGTTCCTGACTCCAGATCTGGAATCCAGCTCCTGTCCATCACTGAGTCCAGTCTGGGACTTTTCCTGATGCCTGCCAATGATGTGATCATTATCCTGGGAGCTCAATATGGTTTTGTATATACTGTATCTATTTCATTAGTTTCTTCTTACTTTAATTTTAGTATTAATACTTCATTAAGGTAATTTAGTTCATTTTAAACTCCTAAAACTCCTTATGTCTTCCTCTCCTTTCTCTCTGGGGGGAGGAAGGGCCATCTGTCCATCTGGTTTTGGTAAATTTGGCTGAAACTATGACATACATTACAGATATTTTTAATGTTCCATGTCTTCATCAACAAAATATAACTCCTTACTCCACAATCAGCGCAGTACTACTTTTAGGGAGGGTTAATGGAAAATCAGAATTAATCACAAATGTTCTGTGGCTGTATGTCCCTACAAATACATATCCATGACTTTCCTTTCTAGCAGCAACTACTAGTGAAATGTGGATACTGCGCTTGTGTGAGTAATTCAAAATGACTATTTGCTAACTCATTACTACGAGTGTGAGAACCATCTTCCAAAAATTTCCCTTGTAGTGAAACAGGAAGATTGTACGTGCAGACCTGAGCTCTGTAATACTCTCAGCAGCTGCGATGAGGCAAGTGACCCTGCGGAAATGTGACACCAAATATCTCTGGGTCTGAGAAGACGGTTAGCTAAACATGGGGGCACGAGAGCAAGAAGAACTTTCTGACTCAATGGGCTGTTGTGCAAGCAGTGGGAAGTGGAAAGTAGATTTCCTAATAATGTGAGTTACAAAGGTAGTATCAGGAGACCCTGATCTTGGCCTGATCTTTTGTACAGTCTTCTGTGGTTCACATGCTCACAGGGAAATCATTTGGAGGACTATTTATCTGACCCCGCATAATTATGTTCAGGCTGCGCATGTACTTTGTGTCTAGGGCTTGCTCAGTGGGTCATCAGCCAGCAATGAGACTGGAAGTAGGAACTGGTCCAAACAACAACACTTTACTGTATTTGTTTCCCCTCCAGCTTGAAGCCTAGACACAGGGAGGGTGTTTACATTGAAAGGAAGATGAGCAGCATGCATGCGCAAGAGATTCATTCCAATTAAAAGGAAACTATCACCTGCTGTATACCTGAAAGTGTTGCTCTGTCAGGAACAGAGATTCCAATTCAACACCGCTGTGGAAGAAATAAAACCCCCAGTAATTAGAAACCGCAAGCAGTAACAGCATGATGGCATCTACAGAAGCTATGACATGCAATCATAGGTAACTGGCTGGAAATCTGTCTACCGTGAAAATAGCTGGTGATTTTCCTGAGTTCTCCATCGACACATTTCAACATCATTGTTAGAATAAGAAGGATAATTTAAGCAGAGTTCTTATTGCACCTCTGACAATGGTTTCTTTTCGTTATTACTTGCTTCTGTATCCCATAGTGTTAACGCTGCTACGATGATGGCACTAGATGGCACTGTTCCCAAGAGCTGCCAAAATGGCACGTGACCACTACTTTGGGTTGCTAATTCTGATTTACGTGGGGTTATACCAGGCTATGTTACAGGAGCATTTTCAGAAGAGATATGAGCTGTATGAATCTATAATTAAATCTGCCACTTTAGATAGAGGAAGGTATAAATTGCTTTAGACTAAGTATAAATAAAGCAAGCTCTGTTCTGATTAGGCTACAATTTCAAGCTATGGATTTCTTTCTCTTCTGCTGAGAAACAACATACAAAGCCTTGCACTTGGCAGACCAAAACCATTAGCAGCATTTGGGGATGTTCAGTGTCAGGCAAAAAGAAGGCACTATATACACACTGCAGTGCTTCAAGTGGAAGAATTTATTAATATGTAAAATAAACATGCATTTCATAAATAGTTTTGATATATATTGTGGGCAAACAGCGGCAGCAGATTGAGGATGTTTATGGACTCAGGCAGATGAACTGTTTAATGACCCAGTGTGTGGATAAAATGAGTGAGCTGGCTGCTAAATTTGTAGAGATTTGTAACAAAAAAATATTAAGAGTCTTATGAACACAGTACGAACAGAAACATGTGTATGAAAGCACCAGATGAGACAGCAGGACAAGGGGTAAAAGAATAGCCTGTACTAATAATGAAGAACACCATTCCCTTGACAATGTTCCCAGAACATTGTTCTCAGCAGTAAAACTGAGTAATGCAATGTTTAGGTCAAGCCCAAAAGGCTTGCCCACAAGACCTGTACTCTTAAGACCATACGACAAGATGACTTGTCAGCAGAAGATGCTGCATTGTCCCAGCAGGATGGCAATAAGGCTGCAGCATATGATACCCATCATTTCTTTTCCCATTGGCCTTCTGGAAAAACAGACATAAATTTCAACCAAAGAAGAAAAAATGGGCAAACTCAGCAACTTTGCCTAAGATTTATGGAGGCTGAAGTAAGCAAGAACCCAAACTGAAGGACTGCCCTGTAACAGCCATTGATTCCTCAAGGGTATCAAAGATCTGTCAAAACACAGGTTCATTGTTGTCAATCAAGAACTCCAGAGAAGTGATAAACATGTGAAAGATAGGGTCCTTTGCCATCTGTGTTGCACACAGGTGATTGATGTTTGCCAGGGAGACACATGTAGGTGCTTGTGACTGTGATATGGGACTGTGAGTGAAATATTTGAGGGCGTGCTAGTGCAATAACATCAATTTACACAGAGATTTTGTAAATAGATAAAATGTTCTCCTTCTCTAAGATCTAGCACTAGGCTTTGTTATTATGAGTTTTATTTAAAAAAAAAAAATATATTCCCATATCCTTCGACTCCTTCACCTCTTTTAACTTCTCTCTATTGACATCTTCTCTGACACGTGTATGATAGTGGGTTTTGGGGGTTTTTCTTCTCTCTCAGTTGTCTTCACTAAATCATCTTCCTTGCAAATCATAATTTTAATAACATAAAAAGAAAAGGAGATAGGAAAGGGAATTAGGAATTAGGAAACCTCTTAGGTCACCCAGTGGTACCTAAAACAAATCCTAACACTGCACCAGTGTCAGCTGCCAGTCCTCCCTTAACAATGCAGGGGTACTTGCCCTTCTTATTACCTGAATATCCTGCAACGTAACTCAAGCTTCTAACTCCTTGTCCTAAGTACACTGACATGGCAAAGACTTTTTCTTGCAGCAATCTTGTGTAAGGGTTACTATCACATCCCCTCTCAGTTTCTCCTTACTTTGATTAAAGAGCTCCATTTCTCTTGACGTTTCTTCACTCTTTCAACCTAAAAAGAAAAACCAGGCAGGATTTGTCGTCCTTTGCTTTACCAGCTGGCAACAACTATCTCATATTTTTGAGGTTCAGCTACTCTCCCATAGGCTAGTTGATGCAGGGAAGATGTAAGAACAATAGACTAGAAAAAATCACCTCATCACGAGTGTGAGAGACAGTCCAAAAAAAATGCCAAAATGCTAAACCATTAAATTTCCTGTCACTGTAGCAAGAGAGTAAACTTGGAATCAGAAGAGTGAAAAGCCACCAACTACAGAATGGAAATATCATTCAGGTACTAAGTCCCTCTAGAAGGAAGGAACTTTTGAGGAAAGTTTTAGGGAGGATCATGGGAGAAAATAAAAAAAAAAAACAACCAACCCACAAATATAATCAACCTAACAAAGGTCTTTGCAAGTTTGAACTAGGGGAAAATTTCTTTCTGCTTGCACATCTGGATAAAAGCTTAACCTCGTCCATGTAATCAGGACACATTAACCTGGTATGTGAAAAAGATGAGCGTGATGGAATAACTAGCACAGTTACAACTCCTATTCCAGCTGGGGAAAGGTGCTGATGTGCCCTCTCTGAGGGTAATCTGAAAGTTAGATGCCTTCAACTGGTTTCCAAAGGTACCTCCTGAAGGATACTTTGGCTATACAAACAGCCTGATTTATTCAGGCTTCCAGATTGTTGCCACATTTAGACACCTGGGTTTAGGTAGGATGAATCCAAGAAAAAAATTATGTATAAGCATAAACGTCTGAAACACTGACTTGATTTACAAAGCTGTTTGGATTCATTTATGGTAAAAATTAAATATAAATCAGTGTTGTTATTACAAGAATTAATAATTATTTTATAGCCAGGCAGGTAATGTCAACACCATTTGTCAAGTAATGTAATAGTCTTGGTAATAATAATAAAGACTTCACATCAGCAGCTTGAAATGACCCTTAAATATACATCTTTCAGCTCTGTCTGATTTCTTCTGTGTACATGAGATTGCCAAAGGGAACACAATCCCTCCAGCAGGCACTGAATTAAACACAGTGCATTTTAGTACGCCGCAGCAAAGTAGTTTGCTCCATTTCATTTCTGCGAAGTCCAAATAATACACCAAGTGCAAGCTCCAAGTAATTGTATTCCTTCCTGTCTGCTTTTAAGAAATCTCAGACCCTTGAGCACTTCCTCAGCCGTTTTTATAAACATGTTAACCTTCATTCACCTAATTCTCATGTAGGGACAGACTATACTAGCCCAAGACTTGCATGAAGCTTCCTATAACAGGAATGGGTAATTTGATGGACTTATCGAAATCATAGAATCATAGAATTGTCCAGGCCAGAAGGGACCTCCAAAGGTCATCTTGTCCAACCTCACTGCAGTTGCAGGGACACCTCCAACTAGACCAGGTTGCCCAGGGCCTCATCCAGCCTCACCTTGAATATTGCCAGGGAAGGGGCCTCAACCGGCTCCCTGGGCAACCTCTTCCAGTCTTCCACCACCCTCAAAGAACTTGTTCCTATTACCCAATCTAAATTTACTTTTCTCCATCTTAAAGCCATTGCCCCTTGTCCTGTCACAGCAGGCCTTTGTAAACAGACTCTCCCCAGCCTTCCTGTAGGCCCCCTTCAGGTACTGGAAGGCTGCAANCATCTTTTGATGTAGCCCAGGATATGATTGGCCTTCTGGGCTGCAAGTGCACACTGCCTGCTCAAGTCTAGCCTCCTGTCCATCAGCACCCCCAAGTCCCTTTCTTCAGTGCTGCTTTCTAATACCTCATCTCCCAGTCTGTATTGATAGTGGGGATTGTTCCGGCCTGGGTGCAGAACGCTGCACTTGCTCTTGTTGAACCTCATGAGGTTCATCTGGGCCCACCTCTCCAGCCTGACCAGGTCCCTCTGGATGACATCCCATCCCTCTGGACTTTCCTAGGTCTGTTCCTTATTTCCTTTACATTGGTTTGACTCCAGTGTAACTCCACAGATTTCTCTGGAGCTATCCATGGTTCAAGGCAGGACAGGAGATCTGAATCCCTGAACTTTGCCGTTGCTGCAGAGAGGTCTGGAAAGTGTAACTGCCAGTTTATCCAGATGTACCATATCCCTGAGGTTTCCACTACGTGATTTCATTGAGTCTTTCTCACCTGTTTCTGTACTATTCATTAAGTTAGGTGTGACCTAGAAAAGAGAGGACCCTCCATCTGGACCATTACCGTAAGTAACCGCTCCACTGTTGCTTATGGAGCCCTGCTAATGTAAACTGAATTAGACTGCATGCACACAAAATTGAATCCTGTCCCCAGTTAGGTCAACAGTTTTACCATTGTTCTTTAAGGCATTTGGCTTTGACCAATGCACCAGAAGGCTCTGCTCATGAAGCTTCAATGTGAGCTTCAAAGAATCACCATTCCATACTTTTCCTGCCTTGAAGCCTACAAAGAGTGCTACAACGAGTGTGAATGTCAAAAAGTGCAAAGACTGGCAATTTGGAAGATGAAAGGGTAGGGTAGATCTTACAACTGGTGGTTCAGTGGGTGTTGGTTTGAAAGCAGACCCCAGTCACCATTACTCGTGAGGCTCCTTGTTCAGCCATGCCTGATACATGTGAGTTACACACTGCATAACAAAACATGGTCCTTAATTAATAGCCTAAATTCCATTATGTGCTCCCTGTTAGCAGATTATAATCTTTCAACAGCGATCACAGTAACACCTCAGCTCAGACCTACTGAATGTCTCCAGTTTTGTTCATTTTCTCTTACACGCAGACTTGAATGAATGGACGTTTTTCTTGAGAGAAACTACAATTTATAGCAACTGAGCAGTGGCCAGAAAGGAAATTCACAGATTTTATTACCCCCAATGGAATAATATGGCATGGAACATGTTTTTAAAATAGATTTATTCCCACTAATTTTACTAGCATACCATTATTTCCTTGAAATGAGCCAGTTTGGCCTTACTTTTTCAGGGAGAATTGGGAATGATCGGACACGCAGGCTGTACAGTCACAAGACCTTGATCATGTTGTGTGATGTGGGAATGTGTGCTGCACTTGCTAGTGGCGAGGAGAGAGCTGAAACCCTTTCCTCCACCCTGGGAAACCTGTGCCTGCAGGCCACTTCATGATTACATAAAACAGGGTACATGTTCCAAAGAAGCGGAAAGTACTATATTCTTTGTTTTGTTTTCCTCTGCTCTATTATTAGAATAGCAAATGGTCTTATCTCACTAAGTGCTGTTACCCACACAGTACCTTCAGGAACAAAATGTCAGTACAAATATGGAAGAAACAAGTCAGAATGTATTTAGGTAGGTAATATGCACTCAAACTAGCTGAGAGCTCAGTTTCAACCTTGGATACTAAAGCAGCTGCCTGGCAAAATCTCAGAACCAGGCAGAGTTATCAAGACTAGAAAACACAAAATTTCCCCCTGTCAAAAACAGGGAGAAAGGAAGAGCCCGAGAACCATCCACTATGTCCGCTTTAGCAACTAGCATTGCTTTAGCAACCGTATCCTGCACTGCATCAAAATAACTGTGGCCAGCAGGTTGAGGGGAGGTGATTCTACCCCTCTGTGCTTGTGAGACTCCAGGTGGAGTACTGTGTCCAGCTCTGGAGTCCTCAACAGAGCTGGACACAGTACTCCAGGTGGAGTACTGTGTCCAGCTCTGGAGTCCTCAACAGAGCTGGACACAGTACTCCAGGTGGAGTACTGTGTCCAGCTCTGGAGTCCTCAACAGAGCTGGACACAGTACTCCAGGTGGAGTACTGTGTCCAGCTCTGGAGTCCTCAGCGCAGGAAGGACATGCACCTATTGGAATGGGTTCAGCGGAGGGCCACAAAAATGATCAGAGGGCTGCAGTACCTCTCCTGTGAGAACAGAGACAGTTGAGGTAGTTCAGCCTGGAGAAGAAAAGGCTCTGGGAAGATGTTACAGCAGCTTTCCAGTACTTAAAGGGGGCTTATAAGAGGGATCAGAAGAGACGTTTTAGTATTGCCTCTAGTGACAGAACAGGAGGTAACGGTTTTAAATAAAAAGGGGTAAGATTCAGACTAGATCTAAGGAAGAATTCTTTTTACAATGAGGGTGGTGAAACACTGGAACAGGTTGCCCAGAGAGGTGGTAGATGCCCCATTCCTGGAAACATTCAGGGTCAGGATTGGTGGGGCTCTGAGCAAGATAATCCACTTGAGGATGTCCCTACACATTGCAGGGGGGTTGGACTTCATGACTTTTAAAGGTCCTTTCCAATCCAAACTACTCTATGATTCCATGAATAGCATTGATAATAACTTACCTAGAACAAGTCAAATCAGCATAATTTCAATCTACTGAACCAGGCCTGTGACTAGAGGAAGATAAAGTAGGTATCTTGTAAAACCCTTAGTATGTATCTTAGTAAAACCCTTGGCAACATCTCACATGGCTTTCATGTAAGTAAACTAGGAGAAAGCTGTTTCTATGAAAATATTTTAAGGTGGGAACAGATCTGGTTGCTGTAGGAATAAATGCAAGATACTGTATTTGGGCTGATTCAGCCAGAGGTAAAGACAGATGTTGGTAGTATGTAGCTATGCAACAGCTCTTGCAGAAACAAATCTTAGGTTGTAGTGAAGCACTGGCTGAATTATGTCAATATTGTGCAAGAAAACTATACAGAAATGTATAAATGAGAGTACAACCTTCAAGGTATGTGAAGTGGTAATCTTTCTGATTCACTTACTTGCAAAATTCTGCTTAATTCTGACTACTACTGATTCTATAAGCAGCCCACAGGAGAATAATGGTGATGATCAGAAGTTTGGAAGATATGAACTAGGAGAAAGACTGAACTAGTGGGTATGATCTTGAAAAGGAGATATCTATGAGTTGAGATGGTGCCTGTTTTCAAATATGCATATGCCTGCTGAAGAAAGATAGGAAATAGTCCATTATCTAGATCTATTTTGGATAAAACGGGAATTAATGGACTTGCATTGCAGAAAAGAAGATTCATGAAAGATGAGGAAAAGCTTTGCTATCATATAAATCTCTAGGTTGCCTGGACAGGTTATGCAGTAAACATTAGAATCATAGAATGGTCAGAGTTGGAAAAGACCTTAAAGATCATTGAGTTCCAACCTCCCTGCTATGGGCAGGGACACCTCCCACTATAACAGCCTGGTCTTGAACACTTCAAGAGAAGGAAAAGATGCTGATAGTGATTACTGATAGTCTCTAAGACTGTGTTAGATAAATATTACTGTCCTTCTGCATAGGCATGCAAGATACTTGCTTGAGGACCATTACCAGCCCTGCGAATGAAAGATTTGCTTTTCATCTTTTCGAAGATGATCAATGGGATCTGGATCTGTTGGAATAGGTCGTTGCCCGGCTGCCAGGCCAAGGGCACCCCAATCTTCAGGTGGGATCCGGATCTGTTGGAATGGGTCCAGTACAGGGCCACAAAGATGATCAGAGGGATAGAGCAACTCTGCTATGAAGACAGACTGAGGGAGCTGGGGCTGGTCAGCTTGGAGAAGAGAAGGCTCCGGGGAGACCTTAGAGCAGCCTTCCAGTATCTGAAGGGAGCTACAGGAGAGCAGGAGAGGGACTCTTTGTCAGGAAGTGCAGTGATAGGACAAGAGGTAATGGTTTTAAATTGGAAGAGGGGAGATTTAGATTAGATATTAGGAAGAAATTCTTTCCTGTGAGGGTGGTGAGGCACTGGAACAGGTTGCCCAGAGAAGTGGTGGATGACCCATCCCTGGGAGTGTTCAAGGCCAGACTGGATGAGCAACCTGGTCTAGTGGGAGGTGTCCCTGACCAGGGCAGGGGGGGGTGGAACTTGATGATCTTTGAGGTCCCTTCCAACTCTAACCATTCTATGATTCTATATGAAGAGAAAACAAAAAAGTTAAAGAGGTTTTAATTTTTTACACAGACTTGTAAAAAAATTCTTCCTAGATGACCCCCATCTAGATCTATTGTATATGCCAGATATTCTAATGTAATTTTTCTTCTCTGCAAATGAAGGTTGAATTCCAACTCAGCTCCCTGCTTGGGCTATTCTTGGACTATAAGAAAATACTGAATGGATTTATATAACTGAAATATCATTATTGATAAATCATGCAATCTTCACAATGTGTTGAAGCAAAATACAGATGCTTTTAAGCCATTGCTACTTAACAGGTAGGTATTTTGACTACTCTAACAATTACCTAAGACACTCTGAAAGAGATTTAATACAGCATATGATTTCTCATTCTTCAGTTATAGTCTTACTTATTCCCTTTGTAGCACCTGTCTAGCATATTTTGTTACATCTGGCTACTTTAGAGGAATTTCTCAGAGAACTCCACAAAGTCGTATGATTTAAAGTGAAAGTACATCCATAAAACTGACCTCCAAAGAACTTGTATTTTTCTTCTCAAGCGTACCCTGTACCTGTTGCATTTGTTCAGAAATTTAGAAGACATTAGATATTTCTTTTTGTTATGTTTAAAAGAATTGACAGGTAGTATCTAGCAAACTAGTTGTGCCAGGTTACAAAGTTAGCACTGACAGCACTTTTCTTTAGGCCTTCTTTCCTGTTTGTCCAGCACAGCTGGCAGCTCTCTCAGCAAGACCACCAGACTTGGCACTGATGTCAAGCTTCTTCAAACAGGTCTTTTGCTGAAGTCTGTCTGTTATGGGCATAGCAACTTCTAACAGAAGCGTAGGAAAGAGGCAGGAACTTAAATGTAACAAAAGCTTGAAATTCAATTTCAGTTTCAAAATCAGGTGTGTGAAAAATGGCCTGCAGCAAACGTTGTATTTAGCACCTTAGAGCTACTAGTTTCAATCTCATCTTAAAAAAAAAAAAAATGATGCCGGAAAGGTGCTGTCTTGATCTGCACGGTAGGAAGAGGAAGCTGTCTACCTGCTGAGTTTCTTGGAACAGATGCCCACTTCAGAAAGCAAAAACCAAACCGCTCAATGATTATTCTTCTTAAATGTCTGCAGGTGAATATACCTGGGAGTGTTTCCCTTTGCAGTGATAGATAGTGAACTGCATGTGACACATTACCATTGAGGACTGAGACCCCAAGTCCCCAGGAGTGACTTTATGATGTTGTTCAATGGCGTCTATTTCCCATTTTCCAACTTACATTAAAAATAAATCCCTATGTAGCCTCACAGTAGTAGCAGTATGTTATTTCATTTTATTAATCCAGTTTCTATATAACATCGGGTGTTTCTATGCCTTAATACACTTTCTAGAATCACAGAATCTTCATGGTTGGAAGGGACCTCTGAGATCATCGAATCCAACCATACACAGCCACAAAAACCCAGCCAACCAACCAAAAAATTAAAAAAAACAAACGCCACAAAACAAACCACCCAACCCAACCATCTCAGCCACTAGGGCATGCCCTGAAGTGCCACAGCTACACATTTCTTAAATACCTCCAGGGACGGTGACTCCACCACCTCCCTGGGCAGGCCATTCCGGTGCCTGACGTCACCCTCAGTGAAGGAATTCTTCCTCAT
>VZRU01003860.1:150134-161693 GCA_013398155.1 Pedionomus torquatus | reverse complement strand
AAAAAAAAAAAAAAAAAAAAAAGTAAAAATTTCCTTTTGTTGCCTTAGAAATTAACAACTGGTCTGACACTTGGTTTGATTTCGGGTACCTCGAAGATGTGACAGATGTGACTTTATACTTGGGGCCTGAGATCAGCAGTCTGCCCAGCGAGGAGGCTGGCAGTTCAGTTTTTGTGCAGCAGTCAGCTACTTGTGCCGTCAGCACCTACTAAGCAGGCTTCTCTTCAAAGTGAGCTCTTTGCTAGGAAGGACCTTCAGTCCTTCAAGAATACAAACACCTGCCCCCTGGAAGGAGGAAAAAAGATACCACCTCCCCCCTCCCAAAAAGAAAAAAAAAAAAAAATCCAAACAAAACCCAGAAAAAAGGAAGTTGAGAAGAAAAGTGGACAAATATGCACAATTTGATGAGAATCTTTTACTTTTTTTTTTCTCAACTAATAAGTCCTTAACTTCTGTTACTACTCTGTAGTTCTATTCAGGCAGAGTGAAGCTGGAAAGATATTCGTAACATGACAGTTACTGAGAAAAAAAAAAAATCTATAAGAAAACTCTTCGGCTATGTGGAAGTGGTGAATGGAACAGTATCATTCCATTAGCATGCATTCAACAAAAAGAAGTTAATTAGTTTCAAGAACTTCTGATATTTCAGTAAAACTTCAGACTAATTTTCAGTCAGATTTTTGCCTTCTGGGTATCCTGTCAGTATTTTCAATTAACAGATTTCCCTTTCTTCAAAGAAATGGTGTTAAAATAGAAGAGGGCAAGAACGCATTTTTCATTTCATGGGAAAATACACAATTTCTTTCTTGTTATAAAAAGCAGCAAAAAAGAAAACAATCAAGTTTTATGTATGAATTAAGTTTATTAATTCTGAATCTAGTTATACCAATAAATTCACTGTAATATTAGACCTGAAATGAAAAATCACTGCAACTGCCCCATTCTACCTCAATGGTAAACTACATTCAAAGCCATCTCACTTGTTCCTCAACCAAGCAAGGAGTTCCTTGTAACTTAAAATACTACAAGAATGACCTGTGTTTCTGGAGAAATCTTACATCCTTTATCGATTTTTAGCTACTTGTAAGAGTGTATGCTACTTTCAGGCTCTGCTCTAGTACTAATTAAATGGATGCTTTTGAAAGCATGAAGGCTTTACAGTAGCAAGTGTAAACACTACCTACAGTGAATGAAAATGTAATTTGCCTGTCTTTGTAGAAGAAATTTGATACTCTTAAAATGATATGTAAGTAGTAGATGCTTATATTCCATTTCAACATTATGCATTTCTTCACAGCAAACAGGAATGTTGGCCTATTGTATTAAATGATGACACACAAGTCATCAAAAGAAAGGATTCTTTTGTCAGCCAAGTGCCTACTGGCAAGTTATGTGTAAGGAGTTGCTGAATGATCCCTGGATCTGATACACAGGATGTCTTACACTGACAAAAAATACAGGTGTTCAGACTGCATTTCTGTGTTTACAGTTAGCTGACAGGACCCAAAGGCTGCAGCTTTACTGACCTTTATCTGTCATGCTTCAAGTGACCTCCAGCATTGGATTATGTCTTGAGAACAAGCTGCTAATCTTCAGATTTTTTTTTTCACTGAATTCTGATCATTTCACCATAAAAATTTTGATTTCTTTGATAGAAATACATTCTTCTTATTTTGCCTTCCTCAATGACCATAAGCTTTTCTCATCTCTAGGAACTTCCATTTCCATCCTTATTTTCTTCCCTCATTTTCTCCATACAATTATCTCAACCTTCTCTCTTCTTTCATTCATGGCTTAAATTCACTAAAAGCTTCCTCCCTTTCTACTGAGTGCTTTTTTTAATGATTAAACCAATCACAGCACTCAGCTTTCTGTACTGTAAAATTAGTATGTTGGCGGTTATATATTTTTTTCTTTCTTAGTGTTTCTAAACAGTAAGAAATGCTCTGCTTGTAATCCTGTTCAGATCTTCTACATTTCCTCCTTCACACACACTCTAAATTACAAAAACTTCATCGTTGCATGCTCATTTCTTCCCTGATATGCTTTTGATTGAAAGATGCTAAAATGTGCATTTGTTAAGACTTTTACCTAAGATGTTGTCTAATTTTAGGTTATACAAAATTAAGAACAAAGGGGGGCTAGAGCTTACTTGTGAGATCTGAGCCTCCTGGCTTTCAATAACATGACTAATTACTGGGCATCTGGAAGAGACTTTGAGTGCCCTTGGACAATTCTCTACCTTCTGTTTCAGTCTCCTTCCTCTAGAGGTGAACAGCTCTTTGTTCTTTAGCAAATCCAATGCAGCCAAGCACCAGTTTGAATGAAAATATCTAAGTTTTCTCCAGACAAAGGCATAGGCAGCTTTTAGCATAGGTCCAAGATTTTTAAAAGAATGAACTTTTTTTGTATCAATGTTATGTTTTTAGATTATTTTAAAAACATCACATGCTAATATAATCTCAAACAGTGGAATTAATAGGGCTTATTTATTTCACGTGGACTAACTTACTGGTGTTGTAGCAAGGGATTTGTGAGTTTTTTTTCATAATTAATATAAAATCCTCAATTAAATGTTATGGTAAGCATACCATAAGCCAATTTGTTTGTATTTTATATTCTTTCTTATCATTTTGAGTAAAATTGCTGCTGTTAACAGCAACAGCAATAAAAGAAGATAGGAGTCATATTGTATATGACAGATACTTTTTTTTCTTTGATCTATAGGTTTGTACTATGTGTGGTGGAAGACAGAGATGGGGGAAGAGAGCAAGGCTAAAAAGAATATTTATGGGAGTGCTAGCAAAAAATAAAAAGGTTCTAGTTATCAGATCAAGAAAAATGATGCAGAATCAGTTTGGGGAATTATCATGTGAAATGTCAAATCTGAGTTATCAATAATAGAAATTCTTTGGTTGAAACACATCAAAACATCTCCAACAAAACTTGGCTGACAAAACTTAAAAGAGACCTTTAATGGCAATTGTTTCATATGGTTCATTTTAATTTTCTAGGACAAACCCCACATATAGAAGCTGTTGCCATAGAATCTTACTGTAGTTTCACTTCATTTTTCTCATACTTATTCTGGTCTGTCTCTACAAAGACACCTTTCCCATGACGCTCTCAGAGGATGAAACATGCACAATGCAATATCTCACTTCACCCAAAGCAAAGACAGTAATACATTACCTGAGACAAACACACATTGGGGAAATAAATAATAAAAAAAAAAAGTAAGTATAAGGCACCCAGTACAATAAACATGATGTACCTCGAACTCAATTTAAAATCAAATAGGTTATAATTAAAGAAAAAGTTTCAAATTATCTCTGTATTATCAAAAATATTCTCAATTAGAAGTATTTTTTAAAAAACTTTTATGTTCTATATTAGATCCTGTTATTAAACAAATAAATGAACAAAGCAGTCCACAAGAATTTTTGCACACATTCTAAATGACTTCTGGTTAGTCCCATTAATAATACAATGTAGAAGAAGGGAGAGTAATTTCTATCTCTTTGGAGTAATTGGTAAAACATAAATTATTTTTAAAAGAAAGTATTTATTAAAAGCTGGCTACTACCATAAATAAACTAAAGCAATTATGTAATTCAATTCCATTCTCAGTACAATTGCAGTTTATATTTTTATTGAGAACATTATCTGTATAGCTACCTACCTAAAGGATAGGTTTGGAATTGTGAATCAATATATCTGGCTTCTAGTCTTGTTATTTCTTTGAATTTCTACCCATTTTTAACAATGAGAAAGATTTACTTACCCATAGGTATAATTAATTAGTGTTTTAAAGCTTACATTTCTAAAGTTAGAAACTTATATTCATGTTTAGAAACTTAAGATTTAGTCTTCCAAGTCTAAAACTTTTGGCATAATGATTTCACAGTCACGTATGAAGATGGTGGCAGTTCAAAATACAGACCATCCCTGGGACTTTGCAAACTGAGCAGCTGGTTTCTCCCTTACTGGTGTGTAACCTGGATTATAACAAGAGAAAGACAAGATTTTTGATGTGGTTTGTGATGTCCACTCGATAACACTGCAAGAAATCATGTGGTGTATAACGGCCCACATTCATCAAACACTAACAATTATGCTGATGGCTGTCTACACTGGAGGTATCAGCATATTGGGACCCTAATAAGAGACAGGTGAGCCTCAAAATGTTTTGTTGCTTTGCTGCAGGCTTTGTCCTAAGCGTGATCTAATCTCCTAACAGTTTAAGCATTACAAGCTAACTAATTGTCTGACTGTACTGGATTTTATTTCCACGGAAATACCTTAACAGAATGAAAAAAAAAATATATATATATTGGCAGATTATTTTTTTACAGCTAAACAGAACACTTTGTAGAAAGTATTTTTTGGGGGAAGGTAACTTCAGAAATACCAATCACTGAAGTTTAGGGGGGAAAAAAAAGTATTACGTGGTTCAGTTTGGTTCTGTTTTCCCATGCATCCACTAACACAGGGTTTACATCCACACACAATACAGGTAAAACTCAAGGTTGTTGTATTTGAACTAGTCCAGATGCAAAAGAATTATTACCATGATCATGTGGTGTCACCTTCCCACTGCTGCCATTACACAAAGGTCAGTGTGCAAGCTGGTACTGAGGTGCTGCAGTGATCTGTGCTCTGCTGTTATAGATGTAATAATTTGGCGTCTATTGCTACAAGCAACTCTGTGTCCCTTCTTACTGTGTGTTGCAGTCATGGTCCTTTATCCTCTGCTAACTTGGAGGGGTCTAAAACCTTTCAGACTCACCTCTTCTTGTGCATGTGATGGAGAGAGAGTGAACGTAGAATTGGATCACTCCCAAAACAGCAGGGGTTTTCACTCAGGTTTCTCTCAGGCCATGCTCTATCTCTACTGGTAGCGTTTCAGAAGTTTTTTATGGTGTAATTTTGGTCTAGTGCAGCTGCACTGTTCTGAAGGGTTCCTGGATAAGATTTAGCAATTAGACTGTTCCAGAGATCCCAGGATGCAGTTTCCAAGCTGTTGAGCACTTCTGGTGACTGACAGTTCATTAGCATAGATGCAGGTCATTTCTTGCCAGCTTATCTCTGTGTCTGGGAATGCTTCGGGGTACACATAGTTTATTAGCATAGATGTAGCTACAGTGTGCAGGGATTTCTCCCTGGATTTCAGATATCTGCCCATCAATAATTTCAGTGAAATATCTGTGATTCTGTAGAAAACAGCAATAAATAATAAATAACAATTAAAAGAAAAAAAGCCAACACTTTGATTATCAAATATATTTCAACAGTGGTAAAATAATTAACTGGACCCATTTGGAATATTAAAAAATAACCAGCAATAAAATAGTTAAAATTACATTTTTGTGTCTTGCAGACTCGTGATAAAGGTAAATATCAGAAGGTTATGATGCTCTTAGACACTGTAGGGTCTGCAGCCAGTTAAAGATCTGGAAAACTGGAAAAAAACAGGTTTTGTGAAATTAGGTAATTCACTTGTGTTAGTGAAACTTCTTCAGGTTTTTCTTTGTACTCTAAAACTTTGGGGGCATCGGCAAAGAGACCTCTTCCGTGTTGTGGTGGAGGTAAGACTACATATGACATGCCTGCACTATGGTATTCCTGAAGTGTCAAATGTGGTTCTGGATTATGGAATGACTGTATACAAAGGAGTTCCTGGATTTTCAAAAGTTCTCTCTGAAACATAACCAACATAAGTCAAAATAGTGAGCATTGGTCAAGAACAGCAAGTAACTGTTTTCTCTGACAATTTTCCAGCAAGTCTGAGACCTTCTTTCCAACCCATTAAGAGGTTTCCATTTGGTAGCTATTATTTCCCTTCTTCTGGGCTGCTTTCTGTTCTTGCTTCTCAAGCTTCTTGGCATCTCTCTGAGTTGACTAAATAGCTAGCTTAGTGCTGACAAATAAAGTTCTCAATGTATGGAAACAGAAGAAGTATAATTTATTTTACTTTTTGCTTCCCACTCTAGAATAAATAAGTGTGAAAAGTACATTTGGAACATAAGTTCATGGGTGGAAATAACCCTAAATTGGCAGCTGTTGTTATTTAATTTATCTTTGTTTATGCCACTCTACTGCAGAATAAACTATATGACTGATGTTATAAGCAAAGTAGATAATAGTTCTAAAACAAAGAACAGAATATCTGCAACATCAATTATTTCCCATGTGACAAAATTTAGGATTTCCAGGCATAAGTTCATTGTTCTTTATATCAGTTGCTGTACAAACACAGACCTAAGTGCTGATCCCTATTTGAAAAGTTTCCAGCTCTTACAAAGGCATTTATTTCCATCTGTGTAAATGGAAAGCTAGTACGACAAGAAGCTTTGTCAATACAAAGGAGGTGAGTTAAATTAGGAACAGATAACTCATTTTGTTGAATTGGTGGAGACAGAAGCCACGTGACAAGTCTTTATGCTCCAAGTTTTCTCTGTTGCCCTCAGGACCTGTATTACAGTCAGTGGGTGGTAGGGCATCATCCTTTAGGGAAACATCCAAATGCCTAGAAGTACCTGAAGGATCGCTATATTATGCTCTATTGTATTCTGCAGATACCTTTATGCCACTGTAGTCTTCACTAATGTCTCTAGTATTAGTATAATGGGCCCCTACAGTAATTAGTAAAGGTACTATGTGGTACTGTATCATATTAAGAAATTTGTTATTTGCAACTATTCTGATAAAGTAAATAACATGTATAACGTGTCCCAAAATATCACCACTGAATTAAAAAAAAGTATTCAATAATCTTAGGTGTCTTATACACTGGCTCAGGAAACCTAGGGTGTTCATTTTGTGGTTTGTGAGGCAGTAGTTAATTTTCAGCAGTGCGCTGGTTGCCAAGTGGTTTTTATTGTCTCCTTAAACACTTCTTCTTCAGCCCCTGCTGTCTCTCTGCATTCAGCACAGCAGATGCTTCCTTGCAGTCCCATGCCACCAAAGGGTCCTTCTGTGTTCAGAAGTTTTGTCCCATGTTAACCATTTTGAAGGTGTGATGAAGTGCATTAAGATTGAAGCTGGTTTTGTTGTTAATGAACCTCCTTCATTTTGTCCTGCTTTCAAGGACTTTGTCTTACTTTCTTCCCTCTCTTTTTTTCTTGTGAGGCTGTGTATCTGTCACACTTAAAACCCTCACTCCACAGCACACCCCTCCCCAGGATGAAGGGACTGAAGTGAGGGTGATGCCAGAAAACAAACTTGCAGAAGCACATTCCTAAGCACAGATGTATTTGTGTGTTTGGAGCAAAATAATAGAGAATGGTAGATGTTGACAAGAACTTCTGCACCTCATCTTGTCTAACTGCTCTGCTGAAACAGGTTCAAAATAACCATGTCCTTTGCTCTTATATAAACTTTTCCAAATAACATTTTCAAAGGCAAAACATAGTGATAAGTATATAACAGTTATAGAACACCTCAAGAAAACTTGATCCTGCCTCTAGGTAGGATCAAATCCTCAGGTGCGAAGGTAATGTTTCTGGGGATATAAAGATGAAAATAGTTACTTTCATTTCCAAGATAAGAAATTTTCTAGCCATTATTTTCAAGATGTTTTTGAAGGCATATAAGCATTATTCTTCTAATTTTTCAGGCAGGACTCCTGAAAGGTGAATGTTTGTGACAAAGATGTCATGAGTGCCTTAGGTCACAGGTGTCTAAAGACAGTGCCTGGAGGCATGTCTGGCCTTTGCGTAAAGAGAAGGAAGGAAAATGGAAGGGGTGGAATGCAATAGCTTAGCCATCAACTTTTCTTTGATCTATCACTCTTTTAAAGGAATGTATATGTCTCTTCCTCTAAAGCAGGAGGCCCCACCGATTTTTCTATAGAAGAGCCTCCCTTGAGCCTACTGACAATGTTTCTCACTCAGTGGGTTTGCTTTCTTATCCTTTCTCTTTTCGTCCTGGCTCTGTACTGTGGCTGACATTTCATTAGATTTTAATAACTGAGACTAAATTAATAACATGAACTTCTTGTCTCAGAATGCTCTCAGACCTTCCAACTACAGCCCAACCAAATGGTTTGGACTGGCTGCCCTTGGGTGCCAGCAGCTGAGAATAGGACCTCACTGAGAAGTGAAAATTGACTCTTTTTCTAAGAGCATCAGTGTAAGTTCCATGTCATTAAACCTCAGTTAAAATCTCGATCTTATTAGTTACAAAGATGATCTGCTTATGAACTCAGGTTGTCTTTGAAAACAGATAACCACTGTGTCATTCTTTTGAGAAATACAGTGCTCAAAACCATATTTTTTCAAAAATAAATGTATTTTCTTGTAGTTTTTTGATACTCCTATTGTTTAGAATGAGATTACCTTCACAGGGCAAAATTCTGTTCCTTCAGAAAATCTTTTTCTTCAAATGCTGAATTTCTTGCTGCTACAGCCTGAGGAACAGTTCTTTTTTCCAGTATTTACACAAGGTACTCTTAAGAGTCATTCTCAAGCAGAGTAAAAATAAGAAAAGCAAGTAAAGAACAGTCAGCTCTTCAAGTTAATGCTGTCCTGAGCAGAGGAACATTGAACTATTCTGCCAATTTAAGTAATAAAGATGAATCATAGAATACCAGGTTGGAAGGGACCTCAAGGGTCATCTGGTCCAACCCTTCTTGGCAAAAGGGCAGTCTAGAGAAGATTGCCCAGCTGAATCTTAAAAGTGTCCAGTCATGGGGAATCCAGCACTTCCCTGGGGAGATCATTCCAATGGCTGACTGAAAAATTGTTCCTTTTGTGTCCATTCAGAATCTCCCCAGGAGTCACTTGTACCCATCACCCCTCATCCTTTCCATGTGATTCCTTGTAAAAAAGGAGTCCCCATCTTCTCTGTAACTACCCTTTAAATACTCTGATAAGATCAGATAAGTTCTTATCAGATAAGATTATATGGTAAGATCTCTCCCAATTCTTCTTTTCTTAACATTGGGAAAGCCCAGTTTTCTCAGCCTTTCCTCATATAACAGGCTTCCCTGTTTGATCATCTTGGTGGCCCTTTTCCAGACCCTCTGCAGGCTGTTCAGATCATTTTTGTATAGAGGGGACCAAAACTGAATACAGCGTTCCAAGGGTAGCCTGATAGCTGCTGTGTAGGGTGGGGTAATGACTTCTTTATATCTGCTGGTGATGTCTTTGTTGATACAGCCCAGCACCCTTCTGGCTTTCTTTGCCTCAGCAGCACACTGTTCACTTGTATTGAGCTTGTTGTCCTCCAGAAGTCCCAGGTCCCTTTTCACATAGATGCTCTCCAGACAGGTAAATCTCAGTCTGTGAGGCACTCCTGGGCTATATTTTCGCAGGTACAAGATCTTATATTTCTACTTGTTGAACTTGATAAGGTTCTTGTTAGCCCACTTTTCCAGCCTATCTAGGTCTTCCTGCTGGGTGGCTCTCCCTTCCAAAGTATACATTTCCCCACTCAGATTGCTATCATCAACAAACTTCGTTATGGTACACTTGATCCCTACAAGGCCACATAAAAACCTGACTTGAATACTTCTTGTTGACCATGCTAAGAACAAGTTTTACCTCTGCAGCCTCAATTAAGTCTATCTTGCTTTCTGGATTCATTTTTGCTGCTCAATTCATTGTGTCAGTCCCTGATGTGTTATATATGCTTACTCCAATTTTACACCAAGATTTTTACTTGCCTTTCTCATTGACTTCAACTACATTTCTTTGACAGTAATCCAACCTGTATATCATAGAGATATAGTCCTCAGTCATTCAGACAAAGAAGCGGCAATGAATGAGACATCGGGATCTATCCTGGGTATTTGACTTCTCTAAGGGAGCAAGGCTTCTGCTTTGATCATACTTGTCAATCTCTTTATCCCTGAACTCCTTTTTGAGATTTGGTTTTTGTGTCCTAATACAGTGCATAGAAAGTAAAAAGGGATGACAATCTATTACAGATTACTGTAGTGCCAGAAATATTTTTGATTCCCACAGATGTTGGTTTGAGTCCCTACTATGAATCAGTCATGAAGTGATGAACATGAAAAAACTTATGCCTGTAAGAAGTACCTGATTATCACACCTTTAGAAGCATTTCTTGGCCAATCAAGTTGTGGTAACATTTAATTTTGAAGATATTGCTTTCCTTCAGATAAATAGTTCAGACTACTTCTGGATCACTGTCAGAATTTGGCTAGAAATCCTGCTCCATTGGACTGGAGACATTATCTGCTGAAATGTTATATTTTGCATAGGAAGCAAAGCCAAACCAAGATCCAAGTCTGTAGTTATCATTACCGAACGTTGCGCTCCCAACAAAAAACACAGCCAGGACTTCAACATTACAGCCAGAATCCAAGTTCTGCTACTCTATTGTGGCAATGCAAGTAATTTTTCAGTTTCTATTGCCTACAGGATTTTTATACAGCATTACTGAGAGTTATTAGGTAGAAGTGGATTAAATGATTCTTATGTTTCAGTACCCTCAAATGGATTATAAGTATATAATATCAACAAAATATTATTTTAATTATTATATAAACGTACCCTGGAAGTTTTTGTATAGAATAAAGATAAAAAAAAAGAAAACAAAAATGGAAAATAAAGCTTTTCTCATTGTAACACAGAGATGTGTTATTTAAGATCTACTGTTATTTAAGAGAGAAAGAATCCCTATAAAGTAACAAAGCTGTTGTAAAGAAACCCACTCTATTGATCTGTGCTTCACAGACTTTATTTGAATTTGGTGAGCATGGTATTGGTCAGTTCTTTGGTAATTTGTGCTCAAATTTGACTCTGGCTTAGCTGTGGAAACCAGGAGTACCGTTGATTAAATGTAGAAAGATGATTGGGAAGAACAATTAGAGAGAGTCTTCTTTCCAGATGACTCTATTTTCTGTCAGAAAGCATGAGGATGAATACTTCAGCTACCAAATGAAGAGGTAGAATGGTGACATCCTGGAAAAAAAAAATTAATAGAAATAATTAGGGTCATGTGACTGATCCTGATGCAATATAAGAAATGACACCAGGATGCAACTCCTGGTGCAGTTCAACACATTGTATCTCACCTTTTCAATCTCATGGTGGGATCCATGGCACCTTCAAAGCCTTAACATTTAATGGGGAAAAAGATGAAGAACAGATAATTTACTACCCTTAAATCTTCCATCTGAGATTTTGAGTCAAGTGAGAGCATGGAGAGTAGGTTACACAGTCTTTTTATTACTGTCAAGGTTGCCTCTATAGAAAAGCACTTTGGTCTACTCATTCACTTTTTCTGTTTTGAATATAAAATATTTTTGTATGGTACAATTCTATGGTGCAACTTTATGGTACTGATTCATCTCTATGAGAAGCAAATGTGTTAGTTTTGTATCTACCAGGAAATTCCTTTAAAAAGTTATCAACTCCCTGAGTGTTCACTTGATGACATTTGGTCATGAAGACCATTCCATCTGTTTAGTACCCTCAGTTTGAATGTCATTGAAACCACAATTTAAGCACAACAGAAACCACCCTTGTTAGAAAGCTATATAAACTTTGGCATAAAGCCAAGAGAATAAAATCAAAATATTTCATTCAA
>VZRU01003860.1:81146-150077 GCA_013398155.1 Pedionomus torquatus | reverse complement strand
GAGGGAAGTAAAAAAAAAAAGAAAAAAGCAATTATCAGAAATGATTATGTGTTCAGGACCGCTTACTTCATTGGAAAGTAAAATGGGCCATATCCAGCTCACCAAGCGTGTGGAATATATATCAAACGTTACAGCCTGACATCCTCTATTGTCCTGGCTGATGAGAGCATGTGTTTGAACAGAAAGGTCATGCCCAGTCATGTGTGCTAAGTGTTTAGCTGGTAATGCAAAGTCAACACTTTTTTTCCTCTTCCTTCTTTGTTTAGGTAGCAGAATACTGATGCCATACTGAGGATCTGGATACTGATTTTTTAAAAAACTTCAGCTCAAGAATCTTTAATTTTCTTTGTAGAAATATATCTTCTTTATAGAATTTGTCTTCTTCATAGCAAAAGTTTTTCCAGCAACTTAAAATATTCCTTTATTGGGAGCGTCAGTTTGTCAGTAATAGTTTTGCTGATGCAATTCCAGACCAAATAAAAGTCTATAACAGGCAGTAAGGTATTTTTGTACTTGGTGTATATCTACATGTTTGTTTTTGGAGCATCCATATATACATCCATTTGTGTTACTTACACAAATCAAGAAGTTGAAAAGCAAGGGTGCTGGAGGTGAATAACAGTTCCTTCAAGTGATGTTAAGTAAGAAGTTTGAGAGACGGTCATTTTTCCTCTCCACATGAAATATTTCTGTTCCTTTTCAAAATATATGAAAATTGAGCACTACGAGTAATGTAACCCTTGTGGCAGTACCGCTCTCTCAGAAATAAGGAAGATGGTAAAATTTGACATTTGAGACACTATGATTAAATTGAGACACCATTTAAAATCATAGAATCGTGAATCGTTAGAGTCCATTTTCTCCAATAACAAGTGCTAGATCCATTTGATCATTATGACCTTAAGCAATTCCATTTCTGTCACTGATGCTTGAATAGTTCTATGTCCTTAATTCCCCTCTTGTGCTTTGATCATCTCATCTCCTCAAAAGGTGCATCTGGATTGCCCTGTATTATGTAGTCATGCAATGCTTAGTGTAACAAAGATCTGATAACTACTAGAAGCACAAGTCCACCTAAAATTTGAATGGTATCAACTTTGCCTTCATTTCTAGATGTTGGAGCTCATGGTATAGTGATGCAGATTGGAGGAGCTTTGACCTTAGTGATCACAATTTAAATTAGAATTTAAATATTCGCAGAAAATGTTCATTTCATCCATTTATTAAAATGTCTTTCCATGGGAAAGTCATTAGGAAATTTATATCACTCTGACCTGTTTGGGAAACAAAGTCTTCTTTTTATCTCCTAGTGATTACCTTCTGTCATCTGAATGTTTTCCCTGGGAAAACAGGTAAATGAAATTTATTATTTGCAGAATCAGATAGCAGAGTACTGTGTTGTGTTCTGTGCATTCACTTACTGCACTTTTCTAAATACTTGAAAGACTCACCAAAGAAATATAATCTTGCCCAAGACTTCAGCAAAAAGAAAAAATGAAAAAAAAGGTCCATAGTGTCGAACACTGCTGACTGACTCTTCTTTGTCAGTTTGTTTTTAGTTGAAAGAAGAGAAAGAAGAGGTGTAATGCAGATGTGCTGTGTGGAAGAAAATAACAAGAAATTAATATAATGATTAAGGCACAAATCTGACACGTAAAATATTGATTATTAATCATTTTGAGTGTAAAACACTTCAAAGAAAATATTAGATTTTTTATAAAGGTATTTGAATGGCATACCTAGTTATTTGAGCTAGATAAGCATTGTAAGACTTGGCCACTCTTTGGTATTGTAGATCAGTGAATCAATAAGCCATTTTTCCCTTCCTTCTTCTGTAGAAAGCAGTCTCATAAATTTATGTTGCTAATGGAAGCCAAGTTTTGGAAAACAAATGCTAATAAGATAAAGTCTGCAGGGCTCAGCTCTAATCCTTTTGTAGCTGTATATGTTTCCTTTGCTTTTGGTGTAGACCACAGCTCTGCCCACAATGTGAAGGAATTAGTAGAATGGTGACATCCTACTTGTGTAGAAGATTTGGCTTGCAGCTATCCCAGAGTCTTTGGCAGAAACAGTAGAGCTGCTTCTGCTCCTTTTGCCTGCCCATTCATCCAGCATAAATTAGTAACATTTTTCCTAGTGTGAACCAGAAAGTAAATTCTCTTCTTTCCCACTTCTACACCACTTGTGGTCCTATATGCAGTTTCTTTCTCAATGTGATGCTACTGGGCTGTGTGCAGATTGCTGAACCAGAAAAAGTCATATTTGGAAGCCTCTGACCAGTGCCAAGCCACAAGTAATCTCCTCATGAAGGCACAGGGTCCAAAACTTCTCCTTAAAGAGGAAGAGTTGGAAGATGTTCTTGGCACAGTTTATGTCAACACAGAATCTCTCATAATTCCAAGCAACTGTTTATTGAGTGTGCTCAGATTAAAATATGTGCCTGTTAGTTTAAAGTCTGTATACCAAGAACCAAACTCCAATAATAACAGTAATAATAATGAAGACCTACATATATATATTTACTTGAGCATTCAATGTATTTTAAAATTCTGCCACTAAAAATTCTTTTGGAAGAAAAAAGGATCATCGGCTTAGGAGGAAATCAATACAGGATGGATTTACTAGACGTAAATTGATCCAAAATGGCTTCTCCAGTCGAGATAAAAAACTTTCATAAAGTTTTAATCAATAAATGCCACTAAGCCCCCATCAGCTCATGTGCGGGACATTTGTATCCAAAGGAAGTATTGAATCACACAGATATGTTTGTAAGTGTAAAAAATAGTATAAAACATAGATATATTTTCCTTATGATAAAAGCAGGGGGGAAAAGGGGTGAAGATAGCTGAAAAAGCTAACTTACCAGCTCTGATGTCTTTTGTGTGGTTCCTTTGATATGTTCATACTCACATTGGCAAAGCTAAATATTAAAGCAGATCTAATTAACAGTATATCATCCATGTATCAGGAAAGGCTATCTAATAAGCCCACGCTTGTCAACAGAAAGGTAAATGTTTGTCCATGAGAAAGGGTTTTTCAAGGAAGTTGAAAACTCTACATTCTGCTGTTACTAGATTTACCCTGTCTCTGATCGAGTCAAAGGCTAGGGAAGGGGACTCATCAATGACAGGATACAGTGGGTTTTCAGACTCATTGCTGGAAGCCATAGACCTCATTAAAAAGAAAAAAAAAAAAACAAAACATAGTCTGCCAGATTTTCTAAGTTCTTAATTTAGTTATACAAACAGTTCATTTAAAATAAAGGAAGGAAAAATGAAGAATTTAAATCCTTCATTTCTATCTATGCCAATTATGGGCCACATTCTGTTACTCATTTGTCTTGTATCAATATTTTCTTACTCAGCTCAATCATTAAATTCAGTAGGACTAGATAGCAAGGCACTTTCCTGTCTGAGTTAGGGAGTTAGTTAGGTATTTTGTCCAGTCGACTAATTTGCAGAGTAGCATACTGATCTCTTAAAAGGGAGGCAGAATTTATCATATAGATTAATGAGGGACTGGGGTCACAAACCTCAGTACAAGCAAAGCTATCCGTACATTGACACACACACAACTCAAAGGGAAGGGCTTTGGTAAAAGAGGAACAGTTTTATGTGCACCTTGAGCCTAAGACAGTAACTGAATCATATCACATACTAAAATAAATTTTCACTTGATTAATTGTTCTCATCTACAGTCCTTAAAGAGTTTCTGGTGATGAACAGATCTCAGCATGCACATAGTCTGCGTGAGTGCAGAAAGTTGCTTTTAGTGAGTTCTTGACATGAGCCTTGGAACCAAGATGATTCACAAATTAGACTAGGAATTCAAACAGGAATTTGAACTTTGCAGGAACACTTCTCCATGGCTGTGATTCAAGCTGTTCCTCATATGATTGCTGCTAGAGGCTATATCTGTCATACCTACTGAGGCATGCTTTCTCCATTAAGGTGAACGATGGCCATTTTAGCATGTAGTCCATATATTTTGCTGCAGATTTAACAATGTGCTTCAGATTGTTGATCTTATAATTGTTTGTTTATTATGTCAAGTGTGAAAGCTGCTACTCTTTCAGCATAGTTAAGTGTCCTACCACATGCTCAGTAGAAATTCTTCCACTGTCTCTGGTCAATGATGAGTAAACGCAATGCCTAGAAATACTGGTGCTCTTAGACACAGAGAGTTCAAGCTGTCATTCTTCACATGATGGCATAAGAACATGGAAGGCAGATCAGGAGAAAAATAGTTCACACTTCTTGAATATACACATTAATGAATGTTCAGATGATATGAAGTTGTAGATAAAAGAATGTCAGCTGATGTTACAGTCACCAGAGAGAAATACATTTCTTCAGCTGATTGAGTCATCCTTTCTAAGGTACATTAAAATTATTTTCTGAAAGTGTCTTTTTCTCTTTAATGACTAAATAGGGAAACCAGAGGAGTAGCTTATCAGTTCAAGTCACTGAGGCAAATCCTGCCTTAGTGCTGGAGGTACTGTTGACCATCCAGGGCTAGCTGGGGAGTCTCAGGCTGGAGTTGTGCTGACTTATTTGAGGATGTAAAATGCCTTTAACATGCATTAAAATAACAAAACATTTAACAAAAAGGTAGGAAACTAGGAAGTTCAACAAAGTACTGCAAATTATCTTCCCAGTAAACCAACACCTCTGGGAATGATTGCAAAAGAAATGAACTAGGGTCAGATGATTTGACTCCTCCAGTTCTAGAAAAAAAAGAAATGGGAGGAGATCAGATTCATGTTTTTATTTTGTCAAGAATTAAAATCTGATTTCCCTGAGAACTAGTAGGGCCATTATTGATACATCTACTGGGTAATCTTGTATAGCAATTTCACACAGCATAATGTGCTCCTTGGTGGCCTAAACTATTTTTGAACAAAATAAACCAAAAAACAATAGTATAAATAGAGGAAGGGAATTACCATCAGTTTCCCTGCCCTAAATAGCCACTTTTGTGCATGGCAGTGTTTCATAATAAAGCCAAAGGCTTCTGTGAAGAAAAAGAAGGAAGTGGGGGGGAGGGGAAGAGTAAAAAAAGAGGACAGAAAAGAAGCCTTCAAGAAAGTAACCTCCCTTGACAGAGAAAGAACAGTCTGACACAGAGAAAGAAAGGAAAAACCCATACCTGACACTGTCTTTTTCTTAGTCAGTCTCCTTGGTTGTATCTGGCTTTAAAAAGATTATTTTAATTACCTACCTCAGTTAATCTAAGATGTATTAAAATCGGAAGATTCATTCATCCCACTTATTATCCATTCATTTAGCCAAAATTTTCCCCTCCCTATAATATTTTCCAAAGGATGCAGAGTAAATGGGTTCCTGGTAATAGGATCTAATAAAGTAGTGTATACAAAAATATTGTGAACAGATTATTTTTCAATTAAATTATCTTTCCATTAGTAGTCTATCTGTTGCATATTTTTCACCTTGGCTTTAATGTGCTCCATTTATTTATTTAATGAAGATATGGAGGACAATGCATTCATTCTAAATTTTAGTTTTCATAATGGAATGCCCTTTTCAGACCTCAGCAGAACCCATAATTTCCTGTGCTGAGGGCTGTACAAACATACAAAAAGGAGATTGCTCTTGCTCTGATTAATTTATTATCTAACAGATAAGCCAGACATGGGATACACCTACGTGGGCTCTTGCCCTCTGAGCAGACATGAGCTCATTCTATTTGCATCCAAAGCAGATGGAAATTTTCTCTACATGTGCTCCACATTAAGTAGAAGCCTCGTGAATACAAATAGCATGGTGTTTAATCCAAGCTACTGAGTGCTGATGCAAGATGTCGTATCTTAACTTGTGCTCAGGGTTTCCTACAACATCTGCTCAGTAGTATAGGTCAAGTGAGCTCTAGACTTTCTGAAAAATATTTTATAGATACCTCTGAAGAATGGAAAATGTCAATATTGAAGAGGGCAATACAGTATCTGGAGATGGCTGTATGGACAAGCCAAAGGAGAAGAGCAGCAATTTATTGGAGAACCCAATAACTGCAATTTCTTACAGAATTGAGTAACTTCAGATTCAAGTACAGTGTCCAGTCCAAGACAGAATCATTGTGTCTGAGCCTACTAGAGCTACTAAGAATCATTTGACTCTTGGAATAAGCATTTAACTGTCTAACAATTAGCTTTATAAACTCAGATACTCATTTGTGTTCTCTCTAGAGTGAACAGAGAAAAGGAAACACTTCCAGACAAGTTACCTGTCCAATCACCTCAGACACGTAAATTATGATGGGTTGAATCATTTGCAGACAACACTTTTCTCTCCCCACTGACTACTGAAATAAAAGGCTGCACTTCTCTTTTTTAGGTTACAGAGCTGTTTACCCTTGATTTTGATATGTTTGATGTTTTCTTGAATTTGCAAAATCTCTATTATGATGCACAACTCATCACTCAGATATTATGGGACGTCATATTTATTCTCCTTCAATAATCTTACTTTCTGAATTTTTAAATTTTATTTTCTGCTGCTCTCCCCAGTAAATTCCCTGTCACCATCCCCACCCCTAAGAAAATATAAAAAGAAAAAAAAAAAGAAAAAATAAACAAACAAACAAACCAACCAACAAGAATGGTGGAAAAGATAAAAGTGATTACAAATCTATTTTACACTCACCCTCACTCCAAGCTGAAATTATCCTGTTCACTGAGGCACAGGTGGTGATTTTCCTAACTTGATTTGGTCATTTAAAATCCTCTAGCTGCTTCAATACTTTCTCCCGGAGGCCCCTATCAGCACTCTCTTCTCCAGTGATTAGAATAGAGCCGATTGGCCTTCTGAACTTATTACAACCCTTTTTCTAATGATCTCATAATGACTGCAAACCTGAGCCCAGCAACCTGACAGATAATGATGTCAATTATGCAAAACAGAAATGATGGCTCTGAATCTAATATACTGTATTTGGAACTTAAGGGGGGAGGGGACGCTGGCTTATTTATAGTTTCACTGACTAACTCTGTCATATTTCAAAATGTCATTAAAAGTTAATAAAGGGGAGGTTGGGGAACACACACAAAGATGCTGTTTACCCTTGAAGTAAATTGAAAAGAGGGTAAGTAGTTCTTCCTTCTCTTCTTCCCCAAAAAGCTTCTGAGTTTTTCTAACACTTGGTCTACTTCAGTCATATTTTACAATTTTAGCCCTTTCTTTTTGTTTTCCAATAGAATTCCTATCAGAAATCCTAAGGCTTGGAGGCACACCAACAGCCAGTGTCAGTGAATTAGTTTTAAATAACTACGAATTCGAAAAAAAATTAGTCTATGGCAAGTTTTGTTTGGTTGTTGGGGTTTTTTTGTTTGCTTTAAGTTATCAACAGTTATGGGTTAAATTATGAATCATAGAATGGTTAGAGTTGGAAGGGAACTCAAAGATCATCGAGTTCCAACCCCACTGCCATGGGCAGGGACACTTCCCACCAGACCAGGTTGGTCAAAGCCCCATCCAGCCTGGCCTTGAACACCTCCAGGGATGGGGCAGCCACAGCTTCCCTGGGCAACCTGTTCCAGTCCCTCACCAACCTCACAGGAAATAATTTCTTCTTAATATCCAATCTAAACCTGCCGCCTTCTAGTTTAAAACCATTACCCCTTGTCCTATCACTACACTTCCTGATAAAGAGTCCCTCTCCAGTTCTCCTGTATCTCCCTTCAGATACTGGAATAAGGTCTCCCTGGAGCCTTCTCTTCTCCAGGCTGGACAAGCATTTAAATTAAAACTAAGAGACATTTATCTTGTCAAGATTTGTTCAGGCTTTCTTGGAAAGCTCCTGTAACTTCGCATGAGAATGGTGCTTGTATCAGATGTGCCATGACAAACTCAGATGGAGTTAGGAATCACATCACACAGGAAATGACAAAAGAGGAATCCATCTCCCACCCTAGTTTTTGCTTTACTAATTTGCACTGTCCTAGTCCCAGTTATTCATACTTCCCATGATCCCCCAGCAACAGCAGCCTCCTAGTCCATAATTCTGGTGGTATGTTGACAACTCCCAAAGAGCTTCTCTTTTTAGGCCTCAAAGATTATGTTCCACAGTTGGAAAATTTAAGAAATTTTTATCAGAATAGAAATCTGTCCCAGAGCAGATAAAGAAGCTGTAGATTTAGAACAGTTTGTGTGATTGCTTAGTGTGGGAAAATCAAGCCTGGGCCCTGCACAAAGGAAACTGCAGTCTTAGAGAAGCAAAGAGGTCAATGATACGGAGAGGGGACAGTTGTGTGATTGGAATAATGGCATTACAGAAAAGGGAATGTGCTTTGGAGTAGTCTGTCAGTATAAGGCTGGACCTGGGAAATGTGGAAATTACATCTGTTTATCCCTAACTGAGTATGACCAGAAGGCAACAATCTTTCAAACTGACATGCTACATTGCCCTTTCTAAGAGGCAGTGATAGTACTGCCGCCAGTTCCAGGAGTGAGAATAAAAAGTGCCTGTAATCAATGCAAATAGATGCATAATATTCTGCAAGTCTGATCCAGTACATAATGCAATTGACAGAAGAGCTCCTATTGATTTCCATAATGATAGACAAAACCTCAGGTGGCCCAGGCATGTCCCAAAAGATGATTCAAACTTTATTATTTTTCTTACATTATGAAAAAAAAAAGAAATGCACAGCTTTTCCAAAATCAGATGCTTTTCACAGGGTTTTAGGATTCAATAATTTGTAGTGAATCATAAGTACTCTTTATATAATTTATCAGAATATGTGTTTGCAGATGAATATTTAAGTGGGTTTTATTTATAGTAGCATAGGAAATGTGCTTGTAATGATCTCAATCTTTTCCGGTAGAGAGAGATGGTGAGAAATCCTACGCAGGGGTGAACTCAGAAATCTGAAAGGAAAAGAAAAATATTATTGAACCATCCAACTGTAATATCCTCTCACCATAAATGTCAGATTTTTCTTTACAGTGGTGATACTGTGTCAACCAGGTTTTAGGAGGAAGGGTGACAGATTCCATCACCAATACACACCACTCTCCTAAGATACTACCTGACCCAGAGAGAAACATCTCTTTACTGTGCCTGATAACATTTCTCCTCCATGACAGCCCCTGCTTGGGATACTGACAGAATGTCCAAGTCAGGTGACTTCTTAGGGAGATTGGGAGAATTAAAAAAAAAAAAAAAAACAAAAAAAAAAACAAAAAAAAAAAAAAAAAAAAAAAAAAAAAAAAAAAAAAAAAAAAAAAAAAAAAAAAAAAAAAAAAAAAAAAAAAAAAAAAAAAAAAAAAAAAACAAAAAAAAACCCACAAACACCAAAAAAACCCAAAACCAATAACAAAAAAAACCAACAAAAGCTAGAGAGAAAAAAAAAAAAAAACTCTGAGGAGCTTAAAGAAGGGGGGACCAAGCTTTCTTGCTTGTTTTGCTGGATGGCTGCAGCCAGACCACCAGTCATGGCTGAGTCTTTCTATTTCATTGTCAGTAAATTGGAGACTTTAAAATTTTTTCTAGATGTATCTTTCCTAGATAGATGTCCTTTACAACACCTGATGGGTATTGTAAATCTTCAGATAATTTCACTGAAATCATGGATTTTTACATATGTTGCCTACAGGTTGTCCATAAAGCAAACAAGCAAAGTTTAACCATTCTTCTGCTACACAGGTTTTATATAGATTAAAGAAACAAGATCTCTTTATGAGTATTCTTATTCCTTATTGAACCTCTGTATTTACCCCATGCTCTACACAGTGATACCTCCACCAATATCTGGATATTTCCAGAAAAACTTGGGGTCAAGAAAGAGAATTTACCACTTCTCAGTGGTGGAAGAGAGACAGAAGGCAACTATTGAAGAACTTCTTTTCCAGTAGAAGTAGTTCGGGTGGAATTAACTGAATGTGAGATTGTATTATGTAGCTTCTTTTGTTAACCACTTTTTCCAAATCCAAAATCATTTGATTTTTATTTGAATTTAGTTTTTAATTTTGGGCATTTTTGGGGGTGCTTGTAATTGCAGATAAATTTTAGTCATAGTCTGAGTGGGAAACAAGTGATTTACTATTCATATATTTGTGCCTGTAGCCCAGAGTCTTACTGAATCCTTTGTATTCTTGCTCATGTCTAATTTGCTCTTCACTACCACTTCTCAGTGTTTCAGTACAATAAGCACACTGACTCAGGAGATGCTTTTTTGGGCTGTAGTGCTTTGGAATTTATAACATGTCTAGTTTCTGCAAGACAAACTACCATTTTGTGGAGTGATCTGGCTTTTAAATGCTTTATTTCAAACACTCCAGTGCAATGACAAGGTGTGGAACACGCAATAAGTGTTGTAGCACTCCAAAGGCAAATATATTTAATTTCCATCTTACATTTAATTGATTGCTTAATAATATCACTTGTTGCTGAGGGGTATAGTGAAAGTAGAATTGACATTGAAAGAAATAAGTGCAAACAAAGATACATCTGTAATACCAATGCTTTTATTTTCTCTACATGAAGTTACATCTCATATGATGGACAGGAGAATTACTCTTTCTGTCCAGAGAAAAAGCTATATAGCAATAGTTATTAAAGAGGAACAGGGGAAATAGATATCACATATTGAATGTGTCCAGCACTCCCATATTGTTGGGAAAGAAAAGCAGTCTTAGGTACCAGGTGTAACTAATACTTCAGTTCAGCTGCTGTGCCCAATTCTCTTAATATTTTATTTCCAGCTGTAATAGCTTTTTGTCTTTTGAAAATTACAAAAAGTTATTAGTTCTCCTATAAGCCATAAATTCTATCAGGTTTAAGAACAGGCTTATACGTCTCTGAGAATATGACTAACCCAGATATTGGTTTTCTCACTGCTTAAAAAAAATAGTTGATTATTATTTATTATTCTCTATATGTCAAATAGTACAAGTCCTGGACTTTTGAAGTAAAACCCTAATGTATTTTGTACTTCAGAAATACATATCAAAAGATCCAACCCTGAAGATTTTACAATGCAAGGATAAAACATAACAGAGCAGGCAAATATGACAGACAGATGGTGTGAACACAAGATACCAAAAGGACAATCATTACCAGTGTCATAAGCAGCAGTCATGACCCACCAGCTGCCTTTCTGCTGCAGGAGTTTCAGATACCTGACAGAGATCAGAAGAGGAAAAGGAATGAGGTCGCTGTTGGCTAGATCTGCAACAAAATGTCTTCAGTGGGAGTTTCGGGCTGTTGTCATATTTCATGGCTTTGTAAAGCCCTTGGGAATGGGGTAAGGAGGATTGTGCTCACCTTTCCAAAGAGCATCCTTGGAGCAACTTTTCATGGTGTTTGTCTTGTCTCCCAATAACAAGGAAACGTTATTTAATAGAGACATGGGTATTATAAATCTACCTCACTGAAATTTCTTATTTGGCAGTCATAAAGAATAATTCTGGGGCATGAGAAACAGGAGACCTGTAACCAACAGTGAACCCAACTGTAAAACTTGATGAGGCAAAATATGTTACATTCACTGTTCTTCAATCATCTCATGGTCTTTGCTATCTGTGCCCTCACCGCATGGCAAATCCAGACCCGCCCCGGTGTATAAAAGTCATCTGAGAGTTCATAGATGTAAATATACTTTAGGGCTTTTGTGTTTGTACAACTGTTTATGCAACTTCATCCTGATCCTGGCTGGGCAATCTCAATGACACTCCAGTACACAGTTCCTCATGCACTCCTCCAAGCTGACCTTTGAGACTTGGAGGATGCGTGTGAGACTTAAAACAATTTGTGGCTGAGAGTGTCTCCTTCTATTTGTCAGTGATAACAATGAATTTCCTTCCCACGTGCCTGCCAGCAGCTAATTATTTCCTCCCTCCTCCAGTCTACAGTAATCAATGATGTCTTAAGCCACAAATAACATCCATTTATTAATACAAAAGGGAAGCCTGTGACCAGAAAAAGTTCTTGTGTGGCTTTTCCTTGTGGGATGATAACTTTTTGAGACAAGCTGCCCTCTAAGGGCTGCTCTTCATGACAGTTAATTACTTATTTCTGCAATGGAAGTGAAAAAAATGCATCAGAACATCCACCTAAACACTCCTGATGTCTAGTGATGCAGCTCCCTCACACAGCCTGAGGTTATCAAGGAAACTTTCACTTGCAAAGCCCTCCTGTTGGGAAATGTGCTCGCAGTATGGAACAAATATTTGGGAAACATATTTTCAGAAGCATGAAAAAAAAAAAGTGGAAAAGGGCCTGGAGAATTCTATCCTGCCTCCACCCTTTTCTAAGTTCATAGAATCTTAGAATCACAGAACGGTTTGGGTTGGAAGGGACCTTAAAGGTCACTGAGTTCCAAATTCCCTGCCATGGGCTGGGACACCTCCCACTAGACCAGATTCCTCAGAGCCCCATCCAACCTGACCTTGTACATTTCCAGAGATGGGGCCAGATTGTCCTGTGTAGATTTACCATGGAAAGCATCTGGTTGCATTCTGAAGTGCCTTATAATTTCTCATCTAAAACACTTAGTTTGATCGGTAAGAAATTAAATCTATCTTCCCCAACTCCAGTCTATTACTATTCAGTGATATCCCTGTCCTTATCTCAACCCATGAACTTTTCATCTGAGCACCTTTCCCTGTCCTGTTGATGGAAGGGGAGTGATAGAGTGGCTCAGAGGATACCTGGTGACCAACCAAGGTTAACCGACAACAGAATCTCTACTCCAAGTGCTGTTCACAAATAGAATCTGAATTCTTTATATTATTTTTTTTTAATCACTGTATCTGTCCTTTTTACAAAATGTTAAACTCTTCAAAGGAAAACCTAAGGGATTCCAATAACAAAAGTTAAAAAATAAACCAAACAAAGCCAACCCTAGCAATAATAAATCAGTAGTTCCTACACTGTGCATATTTGGCAGTGGGATTGGGATAAATGGACCCTTCAGTTAAATGAAATAATACATGGTTTGCTGCATCTGTGAATTAGCTGCATAAAGATAACTGAGGCAGGTAAATGCAGAATAAAACTTGATGATATACATTAGAGAACCAATTGCATCTGTTAGCAAATAGTCTTTATATTAAGGTGCCCATTAAGCATTGATGCCAAGCTCCACTTGAAATGAATGGATGCAGATCCAAATTTGATAACTGGTATAGATATGCTGGAAGCAATGGAAATGTGTTGATTTGGGCTACTTAGCAAAGAATAACCAATGCCTTAAAAGAGAACATAATTCTGTAAATGCTGAACATCTGTGTTCTCCCTGCGACTGCCACAATTGAGATGAAATTTTCTAAATCTAATTTTCAGGATGTATTTAAATTGGGAAATTAGACCTTCCATCTACTCCACATATAACCAAATCTCAAACTTTGGAATCCACAGCTTTTTAGGAATTTACAGCCACGATACACTTGAAACCAGGGTTTAAGCCAGGATTTCAGCACATAGCTTTGTCTAAATTGAATGAGCTTTGAGGGAACGCCTTTGCCATTTTAACTCAGATATTCTGAGTCACCTTAGGTGACATAATTTTCCTACACCCTCTGAAAAAAAATGGAGTTTGCATTTTTTCCTTCATCATTTCACTCTGAGTCACAGTGTGGCCATTCCTGTCACAACCCTGTCACAGTTACTGTCATTCTTCTTTTTCATAAAGCACCAGTTCCTACAGCAATTTTGGTGCCTAAGTACAACTGACTTGGATTGCTAAGGAAGAGCAGAAAGTCCCAGAGACCAAACAGTTAGAAATTATTAAACATTGCTTTAAATTAAAAGCTAAATAAACTCATTTTTTTGGTCACAGGAGAGAGGCCTTGATACAAGCATATATATATTACCTCTAAATTAACTCCACTATAAGGCTGTGAGAAGCCTGTCTCCATTTTCTTGATGTCCTTTTAATAGTTTCCTGGGAGACTGCTGTTGGATCCTCTGAAGCTGTCCCTTCTTCAGGCTAAACAAGCTTCAGTCCCTCAGCTTCTCCTCACTGGGCAAGTACTCTAACCCTGAACAACTCAGTGTTCCCCATGGAACTTGTTTCAGTTTGTAGATGTCGGTTTTGTATCAGGGGAGACAAACCTGGACATAGTATTCTAGATGCAGTATAAAATATGGACTGTTTGCATGAATTTTTTCCATCAAAACCACAATCTCAGCCTTCAACTGATCAACTGAGGATAAATGTGAGCTGCCTCTCTACCTCACTGGGAAAAGATGTAAAGTAGCAAAAAAAAGTCATCTATATCAGCTCTGTTGAAGACTTCTTAACTGACTGTAGAAAGCAGTAGAGACTGTAGTCTGGTGCTTTAGTTTAGCATGGATGGTAAAATATTTAATGGTTAAAGATAAGGAAGATGAATATCATACTTGTAGGCTGCCCTGTAATGACCAGTCAAAACTGATTCTTCAAGTACAAAGTTGAGGCAACATCTGAAGGCTCATAATAGAATATCTTGTGCTTGGTCTGTTGTGTGAACAACTGGAGCCTATTAGTTTGCAGGGCTGTCAGGCCATGAATCTTTCACTAAGATGGATCTGACTTGGAAAAAAAAAAAAAAGTATTTTCTCTTTTTTCTCCAACAAAGGAACATTGACATTTAGTTCATGGTTCACAAAGAACTTTGTGTTTCCAATGGTAGGAAGGAATGGGAGGAAAACTCAGATTACAAAAATATCATATATAATTTATGAAATCTTTTTCATATCTGAAACTACAGACCTCCCTAACAAAACACATAAATAAAATGAAAGAAAATTAAAGCTAGGAGTTCATGAGGCAAGAGAGATCTTTACAGAAAGTGGACATTATGTACAGCTCCTTTGCAGATGGGGAGTATCCCAGTTTAAATCCCTTACCCTATCCCTTGCCAACACTTTTTTTCTTCCATTTTGTGTTTTTGGACTTTCCTGCTCCTGGCCAAGAATCCAATATTCATCCAAATCTCAAATACAGTCATCACCAACTCATAAAGTTCAGAGAACACTCTCAGCTCTCAAAACACCATATACTTTTTTGTACTTACAAGGTTCAGTGAAATGAAAATGAAAATGAAAAACCTGGGGACCACTTACCATGGCTTCATGAAACACTTAACACCACCTAGATTGCTGTTTGTGAGTCAGTAGTCTATGTCATTTCATCTTCAATGATACTTGGCCCTGATTCATGTTTAAAAATGGGAGTTAAGTTCTCGTGTCACTTAATTGTGTTTTGGAAATGCATATTCATCTATTTGTCAAAATAATATGATCTATAAACTCTGTTCAGGAGACCTTTCTTCCCACCTACTCTCTTTACACAAAGTCTTTTCCATCTTTATGTCTCTCATCTACTCTTTTCACAAACAAACCTCCGTTCTTCCCAGTCTAAAGTAGAAAAAAAAAAAGCAGCAATACTTTGAGGTTTTTATCTGAATGCTTCAACTCCTGAAGCTGGATTTGTTCACTCTCAAGACAATCAAACTCATTCATCTCTAAAAATTATCAGTCTGAAGTAGTGAGGGTGTCAATTATTTTCAGTGTTTGGTGGAGGCTATTAAGAAATTAGTAAATGAAATTTTATAGTGTTTCCTGGAAATGTTAGAGTGCTGATTAACTGCTTGTTAAAATAGAAAACATATATGAACCATTTTCATAGGATTAATCTTTTCTATTCCTCATTTCTACCTTATTTATTGTCTAAGATATGCTTCCTGAAAGCAGGACTTGTGCCCAAGGACAGAAGCAGCACAGTATTTAGAAATCTGCTAAGCCCTTTGCCTATAGAAGTGTTATATGTCTATCTATTTAACACACTGTAGTGAGAGATTTGGGGAGCGCAGGATTGATCACGGTTCATTCTCAAGAAGAATTTGCAAATTGGTGTATGATTTTCAGCGTAGCAATACAAGAGCCAAACAGTTTTGGATAAAGTCAGATCTCCACCTACACAAACCACCTTCACTGGAACGGCACTGCATTTCAGCACCTAAACATATTTTGCCTGAAGTTCAGCCAAGAAAAAAACCAGCACATTTATCTCAGCTATAACTCAGACAGAAGACGCTGTTCCCACAAAGACTTGATATTGACAATTTGGAATTCTAATTTCTCTTCAAAAGAAAGCAGAACTTTAGGATTTATCTAATTCTGGGAAAGGTTTGCTTCCAGTGAGTAAGTCATAGCTTGGTTTCCAGTCTTGCCATGTTTTATTCAGCTTGCTAGAAAAAAGCAGGATCAGAATACTTAGTGGAAAGCTTTGCTACCAGCTAATAGCAGACCAGTTATGGCCTAGTGATTCACACTGATATATAGAGAGGTCTTAGATCCTCTGTCAAGCTTCATTTACAGTGAAAATGAGCCAATGACTCTTGTCTATTTTCCTTCCCAGGCTATCAAAGCAGACCATGTTTCTTATCCCTAGGGAAGGGCACAATTATGCTGATAATCACTTTCTTGATTCAGTCTGACATGCAATTTCTCTTCTCCTCCAAATCCAGCAAGTCCTCTTTTAAGCACACTTCTTCCAAAACATGCTTAAATATTAGATCTCCTGCACAGAGACAGGGATTACATAACTGATCCTGGAGTCCATGAATACTGTAGTGAACCAACTGAAAAAAAAAAAAAAAAATTAAAAAATTGAACCTCTGTAAGACATTAGCATAACTTTTCTCATTTCGTTGTGCTGTCCCCTTATTTCCATCTCCTTGCCTTTGTTTAGGTATTGTCTGTTTGAAATAGAAGCTCCTTTTGACAAGGGTGACTCCCTTCCCACAAAACTGCAAAGGACCTAGACAGCTGGAGTGTTAATAATAGAAGGTAAGTAATAACAACTAATGAAGCACTGCCAGTGTGGGAGTTTGATTATTGTGCTACCTCGAATAAACAGTTGAAATTTTTTCTACAGAAATTATTTTTGATAGAAAATTGTTTCTTTGAAAGAAAGGAGAATTTAATACTATGGGACTGCTTTGGGGATGGAAAAATAAACCTCAAGCAGAACCTGTTTACCTCCTGAAAAATGACACCCCAAAATCTCTGACTGAAATCATTACATTTTCAATCAAAAGAAAATTGTCTACACATAGTAATGCATAGATACTTGTGCATTCACACATTTATTTATTTATTTATTTGTTTATTCATTCATTCTGTCTTCTTTTAGGGAAAGTGAACAGAGACTGAATAAAGATTGGGAGGTGGAGTGCCCCAATTTTTTACTAAATAGTTTACTAGAGAATTTTTTGATGTTCTGTTCAGCTGAGATAATAAATGCTGTTTTATTACTTTTTCTACTCTAATCAATAATGTATGTATATATACATATATCTATGTGCATATATATATATACATATATGTATGTCTAAGATGTAATGGAGTTAAATTTGGTTGATTTTCCTCTAATACTGTTTTTAAAGTCATACTTAGTCTTATGTCTTATGTCATACTTACTCTTATCCATTCTTCCATAAAAATCTGAAATCTCATTTGTACTGAACTAGGGAAGAGATAATTTTTGCACTTGTAACTGTGGGATACTGCCTCACAGTTCTTTCAAAGATGACAGTGCTAACCTGCACAGCCAGTTCTGAGCTGCTTCATCTCTTACCCTTCAAGTAAAACTTAAGTTAATTCTAAAGCTCAAAAGGAAGACTTGACTGGCAGAATGGAGATTTCCCTTATTTTTTTAAGGTGCAACCATACAAACCCATCCATGAGTATGTATTCACTTTTGTGCTCATTTAAAACTCACACCATGTGCCATTATGATTCTGCAAAGATTCATTTATATCCAAGGTGAACCTGCTTTTAATTTAGTTGGGTTTGGGTTTTGGTTTTGGTTTTTTTTTTTTTTTTTAATCAAAATAGAAAACCTGGAAAAATCTTGCTGGTTAGTTTAACTGTAAGAAGATGTACATTGTCTCAAGTCTATCCGTTCCTCTTTTTCTTTTATTTGCAATTACTGAAGCACACAGATACAGACAATGCACATTTCTACTTTTTCCTCTTCCTACCTTTCTGGACTGAACAAGCAGCTGTGTCACGGGGGATTTCTCTCTGTCTAATCTAAGTTATGAAGCACATATCAAAACTTAATTTCCACCTATGTACTTTGTAAAAAACTTATTTTATGGAGATGACAGTTTATTTCAGGACCTAAAGGTAATATGGGACATACACGGAGCTGTGAAGTCCAGTCCTTGAAGGAGAGACTTATAAATGGTTTGTAACCAGTAGTTGAGCTCACAGTTCAGACCATTTTACAGCTCAGGATGAGAAGGCAATGTAGTAAGGCAAGGGATAATTTGTTGCAGAGGACAAAGATTAAAATTTTGATTTATGAAATATGCCTTTTCTTCAGTTCCTCCTTCAAGACTGCTAGCTATTGTAAATGTGCTTTTCTGGCTTAGACTGTAATGATTAAAATTACATCTCCCACTGAAAGTACATGCTTGAAACTGAATATGAAATGGTGTCCTTAAAGTTTTTAGTATGAAAATTCAACCTTAATCACACTTTACAGCATAAAACTACAGGGCCCGATTAAGTTTGACATTAGCAAGAATTCTAACAAGACATTACTAAGAAAAATAACACATTCAAATCATACACTTCTACTCTTACCCCATTAAGGAAGTAATAAGCTTCTAATATCTCTACTACAAGACACAGCAAAAATAGAAAAGCATCTTTCCCATCAGATGTTTTAACAGAAAATCCTAAGAGAGAAAATAGAGAGAAAAGTTAGCTTAAGCAGAAGCAAAGCAAGAGTAGCCGGAGGCTGACCTACATTTGAAATATAAAAGAGCCCAACAGCAGCGCTCGCTGTAGCCCCAAGAATGCAATTTCCAGTATTTTCCACAACTTCCTATGAAAAGGTGATGATCCAGTCTGAATCAGTGCAGCAGCTGTTGCAATGATCTATTGGAATTATCAGTAATAAGTCTCAGAGGACGTTGAAAATGTGCACTGTGAGAAGCTGAATGCTTTTCACCCCATGCTGGACAGCAGTTCCTTCTTTGATCCACATACGAGGAGTACCAGAGGGCAATGGAGTTGCCTTGTTATTTTCCTACTCTGTGAGCAGCATTATTTTATAATGAACCTCAATCAGACTTCATGACTTTTGCAAGTCTATTAGTCAGAGAACCTGCTTCATCTTGCCCCCTTGTAATAGGATTTGCAAAGCAATTATACATCCCCGTCTCAGTTGACGTGCCTCGGACTAAAACCTTACACATGACTGCATTAGTTTATCACAGTAACACATACGCTCTATAACACACCTCCGTTACCTGTCACAACAGTCAAAGAAATTAAAGAGAAAAAAAAGAAAACTGGGAAGTTTCTAACTGTTGTTGCTGTAGCTATTTTCCTAGACAGTCTCAATTAATTTTCTTTAAGGCTGACAATAGTCTGTGTTTTCACCCATAGATCTCCAAGCGCATTTAAAAGGCTGGGAATGTATTGATATAAGCATTTTTCTACACAAACAATGAAATTCTGTATTCTTTTGGACAAACATCTCAGTCAACTCAGTGCACTGTAATGGACCACACTTGCACTGCATTGGAGATATGGGGTAAAGACCACCTGTATGATCAGAATTTCAGCCAGAGTATCTTTACACACTAAAGAAGTCAAAAAAAAGACAGCTTTGTTGAGCAATTATTAGGTTGTGACTCTTGGCAGTTTAAAATGGAAATGGATGGGGCGTCAGCTAAACTGATGATGGGTTGTATGAGTGTACATGAAAACAAACACATGGGATGAAAGAGTAAAGATTTCTCAGTAATCCATTTTCCTTTCATCCAGAAAAGAAAGGTTGCTTCTCAAAAAATGAAATTCATCTTGTGCCTTTATCTACTTTGGTGAAATGTCTGAAGAGCAGGTTGCTGAGGTCCACAGTGGTCAAGAGGAGAACAACACAGAAGGGCATATATGGATGAAGTATCGACAGAGCAGGGATGTTGAGTCACAGCTAATAGCCTCTGAAGTACGGAAGAACCAAACCAGATAGTAGCTTGATCCTGAATTTGTTATACTAAGAGGATCTAAAGGTCTAACCAGGAGTAGAATATCTTTATTTTTTTCTTTTCTTTTTCCTTTTTTTAAATTTTTTTAAGAGGGTGCAGAGGATGGAAATAGCTGTGAATATATAATATTTAAGGGTCCAGATGCAGCAACTTCCTAGACAATGAATTTTCCCCAGTATTTTGCCCTGCTCTCTCTCTGTGTTGATCTCTTCTATATGCTACAGTACATCTGTCCTCCATGGTTATTTTCACTGCAAGCTGGCAGGGTTTTCTTCTCTTCCAACACGCCAAATTAAAAAATAAATAAACCTGCATTGTGTATAAAATTCATTCCCATGAGATGAACCCTCTCCTAATGAAGTCAGTTTTATTTTTTTCATAGACAAGATCATTTACTCTGAGATTATATTAATTTACAACTGGAATCACAATTGACACCTGGCAGTGCGTTAAACAATACGATGCTTCCAATCTACATCATTAGATGCTCATGCTTTATTGAATCTCTGCTCATTAAACTCTAAATCCTGTCTCCTGTGAAGTCTCAGCAGCTTGTTGGTCACTGGGGAGTTCCTTCTGAAATAAAGAGGTAAGGACATTCCACAAAAATGCCATGAAAATCAAGGGCTGGAGCAGCTGTCCAGATGCATGGGCCTCTAGCTTCATCTATTCTGGCAGAAAAAAATGGATGATATGCATGATGGTGGATACATCATTTATACTTTCTCATTCCCTCATTTGCAGCAAATGCCTGATGCACGTTGTCAGATTCAGGCTTTAAAGATGAGCTGGAGATACCCATTACAAACATAGTCTCCTCTAATCAGTGGAAATATGTTAGCTATGGTGCAGAATATCTATCACTTCCCACAGAGATTAGGACCAAAGGGAGATACTTCTAAAACTATAAAACCCGAGTAATTTCACGGCGAGCCATAGAAGTATAGTTCTGGAGTAAAACAGGTGCAGAAATCTGCTTTTCTGCCTTACTGCTTTATAAATTAGCTATGGTTATAGTATGCCTACAACTCAGATCTCAACCCTGGGACAAATCTGAGGGACATTCACAAAGGCTGGTACCCTTGCTATACATATTTTGGGGTTGTGGAAAGAAGCAGATGCTATTTAATTGGAAAGTTACCCCCTGCTAGATAGACCTAGTTAGATTTCTGGTCTAGTACTCATCACCAGTGATTTTTTTTTAAGGGCAGACCTCACAAGAGCGCTGAATCATTTTTTCCAGCTGAGAAAAGCTATTGGCTTAGTCAAGAGGTAACGTTGCTTTGACTCATCCAGCAGAGTTCTTGACAGTGCACACAGTGTTGTTAGATTAAGTCTTACGTGAGGCAATATAAAAGAACTACTTATATCAGGTTCAGCTATAGGCTAAGAAGCTCCTTTCCAGCTCAACCTCTCTCTGGTGTTTTGTACCAGTGAGCAGATACATAAGTGATAGCAGAAGTAAAATTGGATGAAATTCATTTAAAGTGCTGAAGTAATTCATGTTCACAGTAGAAAACATAGTTGTAAAAAAAATAATAGAAAACCAACAATTTATTAAATATCGATTGCTAAAGTGAAGTGGAACTTGGAATGCAGAGAGGGGAATTTCTGAAAGTGCTTTCAGAAGCAACAAAGTTGCTTGAGGACTTAAGAACAGCTGCAGATGTTACACTGGTCACCTTCAACCTTGTAAAACTGACCTTTGCATCAGGGAAGATGCAGGGGTGATGTTAATCAGAGAAAGTTCTTGGAAGTAGATAGAATGGTGCTTTGACTGGGTTTAGCAAAGGACCCATGAAGTGTAGGAAGTGAATTATTTTATGTATGTTTGTGTGTTTGTGTATTTAAGAAATAACTATTATGAGTTTGATGAATTTGCTTTCACCTGTAATATTCAATAATGACATTCAACATGGAAAAAAAGTCATCATTGCCAGTGCTTACAAAGTCTGGATATAAGGATAAAATATTCTTCAAGGAGGGTGGTGAAACACCAGAACAGGTTGCCCAGAGAGGTGGTAGATGCCCCATCCCTGGAAACATTCAAGGTCAGGTTGGATGAGGCTCTGAGAAACCTGATCTAGTTGAAGATGTCCCTGCTCATTGCAGGGGGTTTGGACTAGATGACCTTTAAAGGTCCCTTCTAACCCAAAATATTATATGATTCTATGTATCTGTGATTTTGTGTCTCTATGGATGAATTCTCTTTGGACTTGTCATACTACCACTACCAGAAGAGTAGTAAAAGTACTAAATTAGTTTGTAGCAAAGAACAAAAGGCACAAATTAGGAAAGAAGAGTATCTGTAAAGCCAGTCATCCTTGAGATACCGAGTGGAACTGTGTGATTGTCAATCAGCGCACTGTGGGTTCCCAAAGGATTTAAAATACTTCTATCAGACCTGTGAACAGTAAGAAAATCATGCCTATTTTTAATAGGGTGAAATAGAATACAGGGAGATCTGCACTTTTCATGGACATTTTTTAGGAATTTGTGTAATGATAAAATGTGGAAGAAATTGATAGGTTAGCTTAGACATTGGTTACAGAAAAAGTCTGTTTTGTCACACCTCATGTCTATTCTGTCTTTAATTCACCAAAAAGTTTAGAAAGAATGAGAAAGGAAAACTATTCAATGATTGTCAGCTAAATAATGCAAGTCTTGTTTTCTTTTACCTTAGGAATTCCAGAAGTCCTTGCTTGAAATAAATTACATTCTTGGTCTATCTGAGATAATTGCATCATCACTCCTGACATAAAAAGACTGATTTTCTTTACTATGTGAATGAAAATATGGTCTTAGATAGGGAACATCAGAGGAATGTTCATGGACATATCCTAGCTTTATGTTTGTTCACACATGCTCAATCTACTCTGTTCATAATTGTACTCATTTGGGCTGGCATAGTATTAATTTTCATCATAAGAGCTTGTATAGTGCTGTATTTTGGATTTGTGACCAACACAGCGGGGTTGAGATGCCTAGCAGCATTAAACCACAACAGCAATCAAGCAAGATACTGAAGAAAAGAGCGGAGTAGAGCTAGGACTAAGCAGAGATTTTTATTTATACAGTCTCCCTTTGCTCCCATCAGTTTTCTATTCAACAATTTCCATTCAGCTTTCTGGAGCTGTGGCTGGCAATCGGTTCCAGTTCACCTCTTGATAAGTGGTACAGCCATTTGAAACATTTGTCACACAAAGTGACAAAGATTATAGTTTTAAAAATCTACAATGGCAACTGATGCATCCTCTGTAAGCTATTTCTCCTGTTGCTGTCAATAGATTGGGCTCCTATTGTGACATTTCTTTCCTTTTTACATCAATTTTTGTCTTAAAAATGGGAGTTAGAGTTGTTACATGTCCCAGTCTCTACTGTGCAGTTAAAGTAATCTCACATGGATGCTGAGATTTAACTGCCTACTGGAACTGTGTCATGCTTTTAAGGCCACTGAAGAGAACACAAGAAAGCAACACAGGTTTCTGGAGAGAGGTTTTATTCAAACTGGAATAAAATTATGCAGACATATTTTATACTTTGGATATGATTCAAACACTAGGAAGAAAAAATGAAGATGTCTAGCCATCTTGTAGTCTTTATAATCATAACCAAAGTAATACACGAGGGGTGAATTTAGATGTTGCTTCCTGTAGAAAATGTCTTTTTTGAAATCCATACCTTGAGAAATATTTTTTCATAAAATTTAAAAGCTACTTATTAGTCATAGAATTAGTGTAAATTTTCAATAGGCCTTACATTCGTACTCTAGTGATATAAAATACTAGTAATCCAGTATGAAGAGTAACCCCACACTCCACAGACTAGCCATGTCTGAATTATCAGGGTAAGTAAAAAGCCCATGCAGAACTCAACTTGCTGAGTTCTGCCTGGGTAACTTAGCCTCAAGAGTATTATCACACTATTTTTTAAAATTAATATTTTGACATTTTGTAAGCTTTCCATGACAGAGAATATCCCTTTCATACCATAAAGTGCCGTGTGTGGTGGGACCTTAATTTGTGACAATTAGACGTAGTAACTATGTGTATATGAAAAAATAAAGCTAATCGTGTTTCTGTAAGAAATCTTAGCTTTTTAGTGGAGTCTTCCTCTCATAAGATTGATTTCTTCCCAGGTGTACTGATATTCGATGCATGATTCATACTTTTTTGGTCCAGTCTTCTTGTTTTAATGCCCTGGTCATGAACTGTACATCCCAATTTGCCATTGTAAGACTAGAATTGAATGTCATCCACATATGTACTAAAGAGTTGTAACTATACCAGTGTGAGGTACCCAGGACCTGTACCCAGACACCATTATAAATTGACCCAGGAGGTAGGAATTAGGAAGAAACAACTTCCCCTTGAACAAAAGGGAAATGAAGAAGAACTAACCCTTGGACCTTTTCCAAATTCTAGAGCAGTCAATTGATTTCGTTTGTTTGGTTGGGTTTTTTTGTGTTTTTTTTTGTTTGTTTGTTTGTTTTGTTTTTTGTTTTTTGTTTTTTGCTTACTTTTTAGTTTCCCTTTCCTGTTTTACTAAATGGCAACTTGCAGACTACTTTGGATCTTCATGTTCCTGTCCATGGTGTTAGTATCTGAATATAACAATTTTAAATTTATATAGATAAAGTCTCTGGTGATTAAAGGGTTTGGTCAGAATGAAACTGCTTTAGTAAAAGGAGTTGCACTCTTCTCATCTCTTAAAGGATAATGTTTTTCACAGGAGAACTTTCTGCACATAAATTTCGTGTTGGAGACATATTGAAACAGTCAGTCCAAGTCAACTGATGCAGACTACAGTCTGGTGGAACCAGACTCAGAGACGTGATTATCTGATTGAAAATGTCAGGACATAATCACAGATATTGGGTGAAGGCAGAATAAGGGTCATGACATACAGCTGATTAACAGGAGGGCTGTGGATAAACATCCAGACTATGTCAAAGAGAAGCAGGAGGATCCTGACATGATGAAAGCCACAAACCAAGACTTTGGAATCTGTTGATTAGGATTTCTGTTGATGTAATCATACAGGACACATGTGTGTGAGGCTATTTTATTTCTGTTTATCCTATTTTTTCTATCATAATATTATTTTTTTCTGCTCTGAGAAGGATGCCTCCTTTCAAATAATGTTTTTGAAGGAAAAAATTTCACACCGGGTATGTGATGATCTTTAACATTAATGAGGAATGTAGTTAACGAAAGTTTCATTATCCCTATTTGAAAACTACTGCAGATAACAGATTTGTATTTGAAATGGAGTGACTTGTAGGGAAGATGATTTAGTTGAGGCCAAAAACCCCATCAGCCTTCTTCACTTAAGAATGTATTGAATCCAAAGTGTAATCACTCTGTTGTCATGCTGCAGGAAACTCTGCCATTTAAATTCCAGAAAATGTTTCTAAGTCTTTAACAACAAAATGGAAAACAATATGAAATTGGAAATAATTTTATGTTAAACTTCCTGGAATTGCCTGACTATAATTCTGCCACTGATCCTGGTGGCTTGAGCTCTACGGTCCGCTCACTGCTTAAAGTATTTCTTGTGGTTTTGGTATCACTGCCTTGCCCTGTGTCCAGTTACAAAGTCCCTTTGAAGCTCTGCCATGGAGCTTGGGCTCAGTAACAAATGAGTGAGGATTTGTCGTTTGTGTGCCAATGCGACAGAAGCAGTCACCCACTTGCTTCTGTAGCCACTAGGTCTGAAAACATCCTCAGCCCGTGAATTGCTGTTCTCCCTCAGAACATATGCTTTATTCATACACTTCTTACAGCATCAATCATGATAAAAAGAGGAAAGGAGACATACTAGTGTTTGTTCTATCCACTTTGCTTTCTTGATCCTTTCATTAAAAGCACCTGAAGTCCCAAAATGAGTGCAAACACTCTGTGTATTTTGCCTTGTACAACTCCACAAATCCTAAACTGGTTTTCTGTTTATGGTTTATTGGTTGCAGTGTTGGCCGGGGGTTGTTTATTTTGGTTTGGGGTTCTTCTTAGGGTTGGGAACATTGAAACAGCTTGCGAAATAGGGAAAGAGGAGTGAGTGAAACAGGAAGCCTTGTATTTAGAGACAAGGCTGTTAAATCCCAAAGACTTCTTTATGTCTTTGCATAAGGGAGAGATTAATTTGTCAGCTGTGGAAATGCAACAGCAGCTTTTTCCTTACTGTTTCTTTACATACTCTCTGTCTATTGTACAGTTAAAATAGCTTTTTGCCTTCCACATGTCTCAAAATCTTTTACCACCCTTAGGTGGTAAAAAAATCTTAGGTTATGCTTTTGGAAGAAATCCTCAGCTATCTGGCAGAACATGTCCCCATCTCTAAAATTTTATTTAATTGAGCCACTCTAACCCACATATCACAGCATTCTCATAGGTCAGGAATCAAGAAATTACCTTAATCGTGGAATTAAATTAACAGTATTTGTTTCAGTCCCTACATAGTCAATGGGACATAAGTACACACTTAAAGTTAAGGACATACTCGAAAGCTTTGCTAAACCAGGGACACAGTTAATGATGTTATTTCTCTCTTACTGTTTTAAAACAACTCCTTTTCATTTGAGCTACTTAGTCCATAAGTGGCTATCTCCTGCAGCATCATGATTTAGGAGCAGGTAATAGTCTCATGATTTATAAACAATAATATATCATAGAATGGTTAGAGTTGGAAGAGACCTCAAAGATCATTGAGTTCCAACCCCCCTGCCATGGGCTCTGCTCAAAGTCCCATCCAGCTTGGCTTTAAACACTTTCAGGAATGGGGCAGCCACAAATTCTCTGGGCAACCTGTTCCAGTGCCTCACCACCCACACAGCAAAGAATTTCTTCCCAATATCTAACCTAAATCTCCCCTCTAACAATTTACAACCATTACCTCTTGTCCTATCACTACAATTACCGACACAGAGTCGTTCTCCAGCTCTCCTGTAGGCTCCCTTCGATATATGTCTCACTTTAAACTTGTGTCCAAGTATTATGACCTATGGGTATTTGGATAAGTATTTTTTTATTGCTATTGTGTTTTTTTTTTTTGTTTTTTTTTTTTCAGAAAGACAATCACCATACTTAAAATGCATAATTAAAAAATAATAATAATGTAATTCTTCTGCCAGAATTTGACTGGCAACAGGATCTGGGTTCTAATGTGAAGAAATCGTTATTAACACACTCATTAGAGCCTTCACACAGAAACATGAGAAAACTGAAATAAATTTCTGTTCCCCAGTAACCTAGTTTTCCCCAGTCTCAAAGATTAATTAATTTAAGAAACAATATTTGTATTAAATAGAGAAAATAAACCACCAACAAGACAGATAAGCAAGGGAACATGCAGTAATTCATAAATATTTTTCATTCTTTCTCTCCGGGGAAGAAACTATCAGGCAATTCTGTAGCTTTTTATTTTTCCACTACAGAGGGGCTCTGCAAGGATCATCTTGGAAGAATCCTGTGGGAGACAGTCATGGATAAAAGAAGGGTCCAAGAGAGTTGATTGACTTTTATGGATCACTTCTTTCAAGCACAAGAATAATACATCATGATTTACAGGAAGACAAGCAAAGGCAGCACTATGCAGATGAAGGAGGAGGTATTGAAAAAATGTTTAACATAAAAATTAACCATATGAGTGATGCACATAAAGACAAGTCATCCAAGAGGAAAAGAAGCATTGACTGAGTGTACAAGGGTGGTATCAGTAAAGGCAAAACCCAGTTTGAACTGAATCTGGTGAGAGATGTAGAGAGTGAAGAGAAAGATTTCTACAGGTATAATATCAGCAAAAGAAGACCAAGGAAGAATTCAGGGACTTCTTTGCCCCATCCTTTACTGATAAGACAGATGTTCAGGAACCCCAGGTCACTGAGAGCAAAAGAAAAGCCTGAACTAAGGAAAACCTATCTTTGATGGAGGAGGATCAGGCCAAGGAACATTTAAACGTAACTCATTGATGTCAGTGAGATGTCACTCTTGACCGTATTTGAAAGTATGTGGAAAGATTTATGGAAGAAAGGAAATGTCAATCCTGTCTTCAAAAGGTATAAAAACAAGGATCCAAGGAATCTCAAGCTGGTCAGCCTCACTTCATTCCCTGGGAAAATAATGGAGTGACTATGACTGGAAACCATTTCCAAAGATATAAAGGACAATAAGGTGGTTGAAAATAGTCAGTAAGGACTTGGGCAGGTTGGAGAGTTGGACAGAGAGGCACCTAATTAAATTCAACAGGGGTAAGTGTGGGGTGAGGTACCTGGGGAGGAATAACCCCATACACCAGTATGGGTTGGGAGCTTGTCATGGGCTGAGTGATTGACTTCATTCATAAGAGAGAAGTAGTGAAATATTTATTAAGGTGAAACAGAGATTTAAGAAAATTAATAGTAAATGCAACAGTATTTTATGAGATTCGATGCCAAGACACTCTTGTTCAATTACTGCATAGAGGAAGGGGATGCCCAGAGAGGGGCATGAGTCTCTGTCTCTGGAGATATTCAAAACCCACCTGAACAAGTTCCTGTGCAACCTACTCTAGGAGGACCTAATTTGGCAGGGGAGTTGGACTAGATCTCCAGAGGGCCCTTCTGACCCCATATCATTTTGTTGTTTTGTGATTCTGTGACATGATAGGGAAATCATGCCAATACAGGGGACAAAGTCATTTAACCTTTAACCTTAAAGACATTAAAAAGCTGGCAGGGTTAGACAGTGCACTAAGCAGTTGTGCCAACATTCAGAGGGACCTTGACAGGCTAGAGAAATGGGCTGAAGGGAGCTTTGTGAAGTTCAACAACAGGAAATGTAGGGTCCCTGAACCCGGGAATACCTACCCAGATTTCTTCATGCCATTAGTAGAACTGTAAGGGAGTTTTCTGAGGAGCCTGTAGTTTTGTGAGGGACTTAGACTTTAGCATTAAGAAGGGAAACTGAGACTTCAGTTGCTAAGTTGGTTTTCACAAACACCTGTGTCCCATTTGTGAAACTAGCAGCTTTTAGATAAGATTACAAATGAAGTAAAGAGAGAAGGATTTGCTGCTTCAGGGTTTTATGTAACAGAATTCTCCATACCGGTTGATTTGTACTAAATCTTGTAGCTTTATCATTGACTTTAAATTAGCCAGCTGTTGTTTCCTGCTGAACAGTACCAGAAAGTGGCCGATTGCTTAGTAAATCCAGATTTTCTCTGAATAGGTTTAAAGAGATGAAGAAATTCACTTGCAAAGTTGCCTGTATATTTAACAAGTAATCGGCAGAACTTATTAATTGAGCAATGCCATTTTTCCTATCACCAGAAGAAACAATCTTCTCCTCTATGTCTGGTCGTGCTGCAACTTTTTTGCACCATTTCTTTGTTACCATAACTGGGAACGAGTAATGGAGGCACAGGTTTCTCATTGCTCTGGACAAAACCCAAAAGATAAAACACCGAAGCGCTTCATCAAAACAGGGAGACACTGTTTCAAGGGCTAACTTTCTGATATATATATATATGTGTGTGTGTATGTATGTATCTATAAATTATATAGCAGGAAGCTTACTAACAGCATCTAGAAATATTAAAATTTGCAGTGAGACATTAGTATCTTTGAAACTGGAGGCAGAATTTCTGTTTGTTTCTGTGTTACCATAATGGCATTCATCGACAGGAAAAAGAAAAAAAGTACAAATTTCCTTCTCATTTGCTCATAAATATCAATATGCTCAATATGAGTATTGCTCATATATGCTCGTCAATATGTGAACTGACTTGTAAAGGCATGAAAAATTAATTTGCATTTTCTTTCACCTTGACACTTCACGAACAGAGATGGATCCTTTCCCTCCCCAAACATTGTATTGATTTTTCCCAGTCTTGGGATATCTTAAACTAGTACAGTTAATCGTATAAGAGTGTAATAAGCCTTGAGCTACATCCAGTAAATGATGTAGATATGATAAAATAGGCTTAGCTAAAATTGGGACACCTACTTCCAAAGCTGTGGACCAAAGAGCCATATGCACAGCTGGTCTTTTCTCATTGTGCACACTTGTCTTGTTCAGATTTTATTTTAGTTTTCAGTTTCAAATGATAAATTCCCAAACTGGTTTTCTGAGCTACAGTCTGGAGGTTGCCTGTCTTTTATTGGCTTTTGAGACAGATGAGTAGCTGGGACTTAAAAATAGAGGTGACAAAAGGCAATCTGAATACCCAAGTCCATTTCTAAATCCAGTCCCTGTCAGCAATTCTTAGAGTGAATTTCTACTGATATTCTGAAAATTTAGAAAATATTTGAAAAAAAAAACTAACAAACCAAACAAAAATGTAAATAACTCATGCTTAGAAGCCTTTTTATGTCTCGTTGTAGGAAAACTTCATCAATGCAAGACACAGTTTCCATGTTCTAAACTGGAATTTGCTTTGTCTTGCTACAACATGGTTATTTCTCAAGTGGTTATCTCTCCTCACCACTACTTCCCAGTAAATTAGTTGAAAGATGTTCCAAATTCTTTTCTGATCCTTACTCAGTGTCCATGATCCTGTCCCCTTCTCTTCTTGCTTTATAAATTTTGACTCATCTATCTATATCAAAGATACCATGCTTACATTATAATTTACACATTATCTTCTTTACCAAGAAACATATTTGTTTCTGAAGTCTTATGGAAGTAGATTCCTGATGCCAGCTGTCCTTTGGCTCTGTGTTCCATGGTTGCATTATTCTCAGCCTGATAAAGTATTCATTCTAGCTGGTGCTTTTCCTGTACCTAGAGTGGATGGAATGTTTCAATTGCATTGTTTACCAAAAACTCTATACACTTCCCCAGTAGGATCATTATTTTACATCACTCTTTTTTATTCATTTACTGTTTTCCTGAAACTTCTTTGTCCTTAATATCTTTGAGACCCTTTCCCTCTCTCACAGATGGTTGAAAATGAAAATTAAGTTTTAAAGATACTTGGAGGGAGGACAAGGGAATGATAGACAGGTAACACACATGCTGATCATGCAGGTTTACTTTTCCTAGAAAATAGGTTTAAAAATATGACTGCTTTGAAAATTAAAAAAAGAAAAACAACAACAACAACAACAACAAAACCACAAAACATCACAAAATTTTGAATAGACCTAAATTATTTTTTTTCAAATGATCAAAGTTCTTTAGAAAAATAAAAGAATAAACTTGTTTAGTTGTGTGGTAGTAGTAGTAAGTCATCACAGCTTAGAGATACAGAAGAGAAAGAAAAATATGGGAGAGGCAGCAGCACTGGCAAATCCTCATGAAGCTATATTTAATGAGAATTATTATTACATAACTTCTATTTCCCAGGGGTGAGTATACAGATCTCACGGTATCTAAAAGTACAATCTATGATCTGTTGATCCTTCAATTTTTGACATTTTTTAGTCCCACCATTCCTTCTAAGGATGCCTAATGATGCATCTTGCTGGATGTTGGCTTTGATGTGTAATACATTTGTTAAACAGCTTTGATATTTGCCTGTTCTGCAATGTAATAGGTTACTTTGGTGTGGGAAGTTTTTAGCTTTCCACTGTTATGAGATATGTGGTTTGGCTGACAAACTGCAGTCAATGACTTCATTGCATGTTGTTTCATCTGCATACATTGACATTCAGCTGTTTAGCCTCACTGCTCGACCTGGGATTCACCCTTCCCCATTTCTCACTTTAATTTAATGGTCATATTTATCATTATATTTATGTCTCCTGGAGACTTTTGTTGCACTTCAGGAAGAGGGAATGCTAGTTTTAGCAGACACTTTAACTGGTAGATTGTCTGCACGCAAATGTTCGGTGAAATTTTCCTTTTCCTGAGAGTTGTTCTACATTTGCAAAGGTAGAGGCTGGCTTAGGTGAGGAGAGGCCACCTTTCCACACTACTCATCTCTGATCCAAATTTCTGTTTTTCTTGTGCTGATTGGATTTTTGCAGTACGTTTACTTGTTCTGTGGCTTATAAATAAGTCATGTTTTCTTAAGTATGGATGAAAAGCTTTTGCCAAGGCCTGATTTTGCTCTTAAGTGAATCATATCAAAGTTACTTTGCAAGTGATAATGCTGCTTGAAAAAATGAGCAAAGCATACCTAAAAAAATATCTTCCACCTTAACGTCCATGTAGAACAGATACTGAAGGGTGTATCGCCACGTATTTGGGACTGTATGAGATCAGCTGTAATGTGCAAACTTGCCACTTGGGGATTGTGAGAAATGAAGTGCTAAATGGCTCATTGCCAGGAGCTGTGCATAAATACTGGATTCAGGTCAATAGTGTCTGCAGATGTTATTTTAGAGGGCATGCTAAATCTGTGAGGGTAGAGGATAAGAAGAAACTTATAGCTCATTAAAAGAAATATCCGACTAACCTACGAAATTCATGTTCACAGGAGACCAAAGAAAGAGCTTGCAATTAAAATTAAAGGAGAGTAATTTTCTGTCAGAAAAGAGACTGACCCAAAAGCAGGGATATGTGTCCTCCAGAACATAGAACAGAATTCTTAATTCTTTGGCATATATCTTTTTCTAGCTTTCCAAGACTAGGACACATTCCTGTCTGCTTTCCAAAACCCTTTTGTCACAGCTTCTAAGAATTTCTTCCAGGTTTGCATTTAAATTTGTGTCTCCAAGCAATGTATCTTTCTCTCTTTCTTGTGTCCCTACCCTATAAACGCTAAATCTTCCACAACCCTCAGATTCAGCTAAGACATATTACTATGCATAAAGATGTAATTAAATTAATGCTCTCAGAATATCTAGACTGAGCAAAATTTAGTAACAAGTACTTGAAGAATGGCATTACACCTCTACAGTATGATGGTTTATAAGACTGGTGGATTGCAGCACAGTTCTCCAGGTCAGAACTTATTTAAAGGGCCATAAATGTCCTGTTTTGAAAAAAAGCATTTTCCTTGAGCTGAAAGGAGATCTGGGAGGGTGTTTCCATAAGATATGAAGATATGGCAGGGCCTTCAGGCAGCCCTTCAAAGGAGTGTAATGTGAATGGCAACGGCTTCTGATATCATGTATTCTCACAAATGGTTGTCTAGATCACGTTGCTGGGCAGACAAGGGTTCAATGAAACACACAGTCAAACCTCTAATTTCTCAATGCTCTATTTTGATATTTCAATGTGTTTGAGTCAACGCAATCAAGATTACATATATTTTGTCTAATAAAATATATACACACACACACATTTCCACTAAGGAAAAATATGTACATTACAATGGGCTTTTATTGATTAGTCTGACATGTCAGTCCAAAGGAAGAAAAAAAATATCTTCTGTCTTCTACTTGTCATGTTTCTGTCAACATGGATTAAAATATTTATTATTTCTGGTTTATGCAGTAAATAATTGATATCATTACAACATAAGCTTTAAATTTCTGTTCTATTGCAATCCACTTTTTCAGCCAAAAACTTGTTTTTATAGTCTATTTCTCGCTATTTTTTTATTTTATAAGTCTCAGCATTTTCATTTAAAAGTAAAGAATTATACAAGAGTATGATTTTTAAGATAGTTGAGAATATTCAGAAGGAAAAATCAGTAGCTGTTTTACTTCAAATATGAGTCATGGGGTTTTTTTTCTATTCCTTATGTCTGTATGTATAAGGTAGCTCTCAGAAAATCTGGAGACAATTTGATCTAATATGTTATTTTTCTCCCAGAAGTTGTTTTATCTTCCTTTTCCTTTTCCTTTTCCTTGTCCTTCTGCTTCTCCTCCTTCTCCTTCTCCATCTTTTTTCTCCTTCTTCTCCTTCTCCATCTTTTTCTCCTTCTCCTTCTCCTTCTCCTTCTCCTTCTCCTTCTCCTTACTTCATTACAAACAAGGGAGGAGATCACTCATACATTGTCATACACCACTTTTTATTATCTTTGATACAGAGAGCAGATATCAACGGCTTAAACACAATACTTGCATCAAGGTAAATTAGACTGAAAGGAATAAACCATTTCTCAGTGATTTCTAAAATAATGAAAAGCATCTTGTTGGGTCACAGCCCATGGTCTACTCTAGCATATAGGGCATGTCAGGTCAAATTGGAAACCAAATATACCATGCCTTTAGAGACAGCCAATATAGCAGACAAGAAAGCACTTCTTTAGGGATAAGGTTCAGATGCTGGCACTTCAGGAAAGGTACATCAGATGGTTTAAACTGTTGCAATTGCCCTTTGGCTAGTTGCTAGTTTCTAGAGTGAGTCCCTGAGAAGATGCAGTTGTACTGCAAGCTCTGGAAAGGGAAACAGAGTTAAAAACTGCCAAGGAAACTTGAAAAAAAAAAATAAAAGATTGTTTTCAACACAGAAATAGAAAAAAAATAATATAAAGAAAGACAAGACCCCATATGCTGATGCCATTCCTAAATGATTTTTGTCCAGCTTACTCTTAAAAATGATTACACAACAGTATGCCAGTGCTTCACCATTTCCACCTTTCACCAGTTTTCCAATGCCCAACTTTTGTCCTCCTAACCAGAGTAGACATGGCCAGGAGTTATATCTTTCATGTTACTTCATATACTCCGGGTGTGTTTATGTCTACTGTCAGTCTTTGTTCTTCTTAACTAAGAAGTCATGATATCTGTAATCTTTCCTCACCTTTCATATCCTCAGGGCCTCTGATCATTCTTGTTGCTCACCTCAGACCATTGTCCAACACTCCCTCAATTTCTCTGAATTATTTTGCCCAAAGTAGAACACATAAATGAAGACTCGTTGTGTGAGTTTTCATTTACAAATAGATAAGTGATGATCAAAGCTCCATAAAAATGAACAGTTCTAAGTTTACTTACCCACACAGGTGCCTAGAACCAGCTTGACCAAGCTAACTTAGTCATGAAGAGATCAGGTCATTTCAAATAGAAACTCCCAGCACGCCGCTAAGAACAAACCTTTGCCTAATGTAAATTACATAGTGCCATTAAGCCAATTTATGCAGTAAAGCAGTTCTGATTTATAGCATTTGATTAGCTTACTCACAGCTTTTTTTGGCATCATTTAGTCCTTACAATTGTTTGGGAAATGTACATAGACCACCTGAACTGTATCCCAGATGAAAGAAGAATGGAGTGTTCAAAACGACAGGGATACTACTTTTATTATGGCAGTGGCCCTCAAACCATTCAAAGAAATGCTGCATGTCACAAATTCCTTGATGAACTCCCACTTCTGGGTTTGATACCATGGCTGTTTCAAATTGCTTGGGTTTGAAACATGAAATATATGTGTCAGTCCATATGAAACTTTCTTTAATTTAAAAAATGGCTTAAAACAGTATTTGAAGAGTGCAGGGCACTCTTTTTGTTTGCTTAAAGTGGGCTTAAGACTTTCTTCTTTTTGTATCCTAGATCAATAATAGTGTTCTGCCTTCAGGTAAAGTATAGAAGAGAGCCATTAATCCCTTTCAAGTCTTTAATTTCTCTTCCAGTTAGTGATACTGCAAAAAAGATAAAGGGCAATAATAATGTCTGACAGTGCTCAGAGGGTTAATAACTGCTGCACTTTTGTGCATCATTACTTCAACATCTGAGCAGCACTGACTTTAACATCTTCAGATGCAGAACCTTTGGTGTCTAGAGATCTTCAAGAATGTACAGAGTCATCCACTGAGTTCTTGATCATGTAGCAGCAATTTGAAGATTTACTTGACACGTGGGTGCATCCAACCTAAGGCATCCAAGGCTATATTTCTATATTGTTGGAGTCAGGAAATTAAGTATAGTTGATGGAGTCCAGGAAATGTAGACTGACATATGTCTCTACATGTCTTGAATATTCCACCAAGAAAACAAATTAGTGCACTCAAGTTGAACTATTGTATAAAATATGTAGGTCATAGAGCAGGTTCACTGGGTGAAATGGGTTCCTTTTGGGATAAAGATCTTACTTTCTGTTGTGCAAACTGACAACAACCTATGTTAGTTGGCAGAAGCTATGTGGTTTCACACAAGATAAATTACTGTTTCCAAACATTAGCATTTACTAGTATTTATTATTTATGGCTATTTGTATTTATTATTTATCTCTGTAGCCAAGTGTTTACATTTTCCCACACAAGGCCACTGTGCTTGATCCTTGACCTAAGGAATTTACAAACTAATCTGTAATTACTAAGAAATCTAGAAAACACTGATTTTGTGCAACAGACACTCTATACTCCCCAAAGTGCTTCATGAAAGGAGGCAACAGAGATTGGAAAATGGTTAATCCTGAACCATCAATTTAATTCCTTAAGTAAAGTTATCTGTGCCTGTGTGTTGCAAAAAGATAACATGATTTTTATATACTTTAATTAACTCTTTTATGGAGTTGTTTGGGTGTTTTTTTTTTCCAGCTAGAGTAAATCTTACCTGTCTTTTGGAAAAATTAAGCATGTTGTGACTGCTGGCCTATCCATCATCAGCACACAACCATCTCCCTTATTCAAGCTTCAGAAAACTGTCAGAGAAGCAAAGAAGTGTTGGATAGATACCTCACTACTCTGCCCTAACTGAGGAATAATGGGTCTGTGCTCTTATATCACTGGCATCAGAGTACAGTCCACGACACAGTTAGGTTTGCAAAGATCACTTGAAATACCTGTGAAATTTCCCAAACAATATTACGGGGACAGGGGGAAAGCAGGACCCAGCTTTCTAAAATAAGGCTAGCTCTTTCGAGGAGGTTCTGGCTAAAGGGATGCACATTTCAATCTTCATTAAGTCACCTGCTTGTAATAGCAGTAAACATACACAGGATTAAAAACACTTCTTTTTGCAACAGAGGGAAAATTCACATTCCAAGTCTAAGGGTCAACCCTTCAAAGAAATGCAAGAACACACTTAGGTATGAGAATAAAACTGTAGAAATATGGTTAACCACAGGGGTCTGAATTTACTATGTTGTATTTTATGACAATTGATAATTCTATAATTTGTTAGAGATTCTTTTTTTCATTGTATTTCCACTTTTCAAATATATAAATACAAAAGACTACTCATTGCTACATCAAATGTCATTAAAGACTAAGAAAACAGTAATATATTAAGGCCTGAATGAGAACAAAGAAAATAATTCTGTGTAAGTAAACTGTTTTGTTTAATAATGAGGTCACATGCTGCATTGTCTCTCTTTTTCTCTTCTTTCTCTCTACTTTTGCTTTTCTTTCTCATTCCTTACATAATAAATACACAGCCCTGATTATCATGGATGGAATATTTTAAACAAAGGTGTAGGACAATGTAAAACAAAGGCACGAATTTTACTGTGAAACAGATAACAAGTCACAGATGCAGATTTTTTCAAGGACAAAGTCAAAAGCTGACAGAAATCAATTTCACTTGGATTCCTCCACAATAAGAACAGTTAAATATAGTCAACTTAGGTGTTTAGTAGTATTGCAATTTGGGAAGCGGCAACATGGTATGAGACTGAACATGAGCAAGGTGGGAACTGATGACTAGAGGAACATTAAGCAAATCACAGAAATCTCCCATGAGCAAATTACTCATCCCCTATGCAATGTATACTGATTTGTTACTTTGTTTTATTTAGTACGACAATAAATAAATGCATCTCAAATAACTAGAACAGTCTAGGATTTCACTTACTAGCTTAACAAATGGATCAAATTTTATCTCCATTCTATAAATAAAGAACTTGAGCACAGAAAACTGAAATATGATCTTATACTGCTGCCAAAGGCCCAACCGAACCTTAAGCAATTATATTTAACCTAATTTTGGTCTAGCAGATTATAAACTACTTTTTTTTTTCATGTTTATGTAGTTTTTTACTGCAGCATAAACCAATCATTTGTGATTTATGGTAGAAGATGCCTGTAAAACTTTGATCGTCTAAAAATCAGACATTTGTTGTAAGCTTATTATCAATGAAGGGGGAGATTAGTATATCCCAAGTGCTACTCAGTTCAGTCTAAATCATTCTAAGCTTGTACTTGAGCAATAGAGCCACCTATTATTTGCATGTCTTAAATTAATTGTCTCCCCTCCCTTAGGTATTTAACCTATATTTTCTAAGTACATTCCGGAGTAAACTCTGTTTCTGGCGGCAAGCTCTCCAAAATACTGTCATTCTCCATATTCCTTATGGATGCTACAGGGCTGAAATAAATTTAACGATGGAGAGCTGTTCTACAGAGCTACTGTGGCTTCCCTGTTGCATTAACAGGGCATGTCTCAGATGCTGCCAGCAAAGGGGCTTTTATGCCTTTGGTTCCTGACCTTTCCCTATTAAAATGGCCTCGGCAGCTTCCAGCAAGGTGAAGGGAAAACACTTTCGTGTGGTGTAAAGTGCGAGTTAAATAATGCAATACACCAAAATGCCTGCTCCTTGACCTCTCTTTCTTTGGTGCCCTGATGCCATTGCATGAATTCTAAATAAACACGACTTCACCCCCAGCTTAATCACAGTCTTCTCATATACTATGTGCAAGCAAATATTCTAATAATTTATTTTGATTTTATGCCACATTCACGGAATATCCCAAACTATACCATTGCTTTCCTCTGCAGCTTAGTTCCTGTTGCTTATTTACATAAACCACCCTCAAAGTTTGTCAGGGAAAGTCAAGCTGACTATTACAGGAGTCTAAAGAACCAGCTGGGATTCGGACACCTGCTTGTATGTGCTTAAAGTTAGGTGAAATAAACTGCATTTCAGGGCTTGATTCAGTTGTCAAAAGGCACATCTAGAGCCCTGGAACACTTGGAATACCAGTGATAGGGCTGGCAAATGTCACATCTGGTGTAACTTTGGGGTTCCCCAAGGGTGCCTGAAATATTTGTGTTGCTGCATATGATACAGGTCCTTCTGGGGTGGCAGCTGGAAACAAGAAGGGATGCCTTGAACATTCATGTCTAAATCTGGCCAGTCCTGATCCTTGTACTCAGCAAGTTATGGGCATGATTCCTCTGACCAAATTAGCATTTATTCTAAGATAGTGTGACTTATACCACAAATATTATCTTTATTGACCAGCCTATAAAGACTGACTCCTCTGAGTATCAAGTCAATAAGGTCTTGCAGACAATTACAATGTAGATAACCACATTTAGTCCCTCAAATGAATCTCGTCTCAGCAATTTATACATGAGACTTCCTGATATGAGAAGGAATACTCTTTCCTCAAAAGGCAAGAGCCCCAAATGCAAACCATGTAGTCAAAAAGAGGAATATGTCCATGAGTGTGGTGTTCTGAGGGCATAGCTGCTTTACTTATTTTTGATTCTCCATCCCATTTCCTTCAAATGTCAGTTGAATTTCACCGAGTCTCAAATGTGTCTAAGCCTCTACATTCCTGTGCAGGCACATCATTCCCTGTGAGGGTTGTGAGTAAAGAAAGCCAACTGTGCAATACAAGGTTTGTTGCTTAAATGCTGTTCAGTTGAATAGTTTGTGATGAACCATTCTTTACAAAGGCTGCCCCTTTCCTTGAAAGTATTCATTCACCTTTGTCTGTGCAGCTTCCTAGTGAAAGACAAAACACATGGATCAAACACAAGATTAATGGGATCCTTTCAGTGGACTTCAATGATAACTTGATAAGGAATGGGCAAAAGAAAGCTACCGGATGTTTTCTGAACAGAGTTTGAGTGAAGCACAAATCTTATGAGGAGAGGCTGAGGGAGCTGGGGTTATTCAGCCTGAGGAATAGGACACTGAGGGGAGACCTTATTGCTCTCTACAACTACCTGAAANATGGTTGTTGGGTTTTTTTGGATATTTTTCTTTTTTTGGTGTTGTTTGGGGTGTGGTATTTTGGGGTTTGTTGTTCTCATAGTGTGGGTTGGTTGTGGTGTGTGTTTTATGTGGGTTTTTTGTTTTGTTTTGGGTGGTTTTTTTGTTTTTTTTTTCTTTTTTTTTTCCTTTTTTTTTTCCCCATTGGTTGGACTAGATGATCTTAAAAGGTCCTTTCCAACCTAGGTGATTCTGTGATTCTGTGAAGGCTTCGGCATGTGACTCTGTGAATTATTGCTTGACTAAAGACTAAGCTCTTTCAGAAGATAAAAATAAAAGCACTTTTAACATAGTACATTTGTATTAAAGTGTCCTAAAGAAGGCAGAGAGGTGTCGTATGCTTATGTCCTGTTTCTGTAGGAATTCACACACAGGTGGACAGGCTCATGAGAAGCAAACATCCAGCTTGCAAATCAGAGCAGGCAGGCAGATGTCAGCACAGGGCAGCCACAGTCTCTGAGAGTGGAGCGCTGCAGCTGTAAAAGCCCATAAGCAGGGGGTCATGGAGCGTGGAAATCAGACACATCCTCCATATTTAAAAGTCAGAATATCTGCAACGTAATAAAGAAATTTAGTGTATTCATTAGCAAGTTTGTGGTGCAGTTACCAGAGGGAGACAGAGAGTCACTGTATGAACATGAGTTACTTGCATATATATCTGTACACACATATATAAACTTATCCACCTATTTATATAGATACACTGCTTGCTTTCTCAAATATCTGTTTTTCAGACAACACAATTAAGCTCTTGATTAGCAAATCTGACAGCAGTTCCTCTTCCATGCACTTTCTAGGGACTGTCTCTAACCAGGATTGCATTTTAAATAATAAACAGTGACTTTCCACTCTACTGGTTAAGCATATTAATTCTTACAGAATCTATTTTAAGCAAGTGGGTATATGTATTTCACACTTTTTTTAATAGCTTAGGATCTTCTCTAACTAGTGTTATACAAAGATTGCTCTGTGACAGATCATCTGTGTTTATGGTATAAATTAATGTGAGTGTTGAGGTAGCCATTGTAATTATGCACCTTTGAAAGACAAAATTGTGAAAGATAAAATTGGGCATATTATATGAAATGGGTTTTAATGCTTAAACCAGTTCTATATTGTTAGAAATACAAATTTTTCCACTCATTTTTTTAACAAAGAACTTTTTAGAACAGAGAGCAGGGATTTTGAGTGTCTGGAGTTGGTAAAAGTTGTGCCTGCTGTTAAAAATAGTTTAAGGTACTCATCTGTAATTGCACAGCCCTTATAAATTTTCTACCATGTGACAAATGATACTGCTGCTGAGAGGAATTTTGATTATGCTGATTCACTTTTCCATGGCACTATGGGCTATATGCCATTACACTGAATTGTAATTTACTCAGAGTAAGTTCATTGATTTTATTATGACTGCTCAAAAATTAAAGTAATACACTGTATGAGTTGCAGTCTACTATTGGTTGATTATTTAGCTGTTACTATAATCTAGGAGTATGCCTTTTGCTCCAGGCTGGGTATATAGCAGCTCAAAATCATAAATATCTATTGAACATTTGGAGGAGTTTCTTGCACTTCCAGGATATGATCCAAAAGACAAAGAAAATTAGAAGAAGATTGTGATCTCATTTATCATCATGGGAGATTTGTGTTTCATATCTTAAAAAAAGTTCAAAACTTCTCTCTCCTCTATTTTTTTATTTTTTTTTTTTTAAGAATAACCAGATAATAAATTATGCTTTGGGTATCATCTTGGTTTTGTTCTCTCTGCTGACCAGGTCTACAGCAGAAGCAACTCTAAGGCCATAATCAGTTCTGAAAAGCAAGAGGGAAGCTGTCATTTTACATTTGGGTGTTTGTCCCAGCAAGCATCTTACAAGCTTAGCCCCAGCAGCACTTACTGGCTGAGCAAAGATGAGTGAGAGAGGTTGCACCAAGTTTCTGTTGACTGGCTGCCTCAGTTTCATTAAAGTCAAGAGAAGAAAAATAAAGTTGAAACTCAGGTATATTCTGCAAGTGTTTTTGCTCTTTTTATGCACTAAAACCTCTCTTTCTTTAAAAACTGTCTTCCTTGCCCTTTTCCTGAACAAAATCTAAAATAGTAATGATTATTTGCCCTATGGTATGTTCTATTAGAAAAAAAAAATCAACACCACAAAGTCTTGAACAATTAGATTTTTTTAGAGTTTAAAATTCAGACATTTTACCTAAGGAGCCCATGTAGGACTGTGGTTGTCTAGTCTTAAATTTCGGTTGCAATAATAATACAGAAAAAAAAAAAGAAAAAAAAAAAAAGGTGAGGTAGGGATGGAGAGCAAATAATCAAACCCAGACACCCTCCTGTGAATCTCTTCAATGATACCAAGCTGGCAATAAGGAATAGTGCCTTAATGTAAGCCAGAAAATCATACAGACATTCATGTTATGAGAAGACTAAAAGACTACTATGTAATTCCAGCTCCTAACACAATTTAATAACATTGTCATCACAGAATCACAGAATGACATGGGGTTGGAAGGGACCTCTGGAGATCATCTAGTCCAAACCCCCTGCCAAGGTAGATCCACCTCAAGCAGGTTGCACAGCAACACGCCTAGGCGGGTTTTGAATATCTCCAGAGGTGGAGGCTCCACTTTCTCTCTGGGCAGCCTGTTCCAGTCCTCTGCCACTCTCAAAATAAAAAAGTTCCTCCTCATGTTTAGATGGATCTCCTTATCTTCAAGTTTGTGCCTGTTACCTCTTGGCCCGAAATAGTCTTAAATACTAGCTGTCAGTAAAAATAAACAAATTGTGTTTCTAATTTTGTGCTGAATATAACCAAATCAGCAACATCTGCAGAAGATATGACAAACAAGAACTTTAGCTCACAGACATATGAAGTGCCCTAATTAGTCTTAATAAGTTAACATCTTTAATGTATGCTGCCCAAGAGGTACTGCCCACAGTACTTTGGGGATCGAGAAAATGAGGCTGCTAAAGAAACATGATTTTTCCTGAGATTGTCCTCAGGGTAAATTGTCTCTTTTCTCAGATATTTCTGAGCTAGCTTAGAAATGGGATGGAAAAATTTGCAGAGAGGAAGGGCATAGACATATGTTTCATAGGGCTGAAAATGCTACACCCTAGTTGGTACCTTTACTCCAAATAATTGATACCGTGTTAATGAACAGCTAACATCAATATTCCCTTAGGATTATTTGCAAAGTATCCTTTGAAATCCCTTATCAAATACAAGGGCACTAAATATTTTCACTAGGGGAAAACGTGACATTTTTTGCAAAACAGCTCAAAATTTTTATGCCTGTTTCATGGGATATCATGTAAAAAACCCACAGATTTACAAAAGTAATCTCCTATAATGCTCCTAATAAATTAATTGTTAGTAATCCTAGAGTTTATTATTAATATTTGCCATTAATCAGCATATACCCCTTTGTAACACAGATGATCAATAATTTATGTTCAAAATGCTCATTAACAGAGGTCAATAGCTGATCACTCTTAATTAAGTGTTGCTCATTAACTCAAAGTCATGAACTGAAATGTTTAAATTATGTGTTTTGCCTCTTTTTGAATATTTGCTGCTTTTAATAAGTGACTGTGGTGAACCGTGCTGCTACTATATACAACTTTGCCTCTCTGTGTTTTGATAGCTGCAGCCAGGAATGATGTTGGAAAATGGAAGCAGATACAAACAGTATAATATTGTGATGCTGGTTGGAGAACAAGGAGATGAGCAAGCTGGCAAGTAAGATCAGATTTGAGGAAGACTGAGATGTGTACAGCTTGTGCCTGGGACTATCCAGATATTTTTATTTGCTACTGAGAAAAGTTAAGATAAGAAAATCCAGTTCAAATTGCAGAGCTGGCATTACTTAAAGAGAACCATGTGCTGCTGGGAGGCTTTACTTGGCTTTCTTTTTTTTCCCCTGGAGCTTTGTAATATACCAGAAAACTTACTGAAGACTAACAGGTACGTTTTCTTTCAAGTCACAGGATATCCTCCTCTTTCTGTATGAGACACCATTTAAATAAGGATACTAAGATGTCCAAGTTACTTTTAAAATTGGTAATTGTTCCACTCTGTCATTATGTCTTTATAACAAAAAGTCATTTTGAAGTTGTTCTATCTCTGTCACTGTATCATGACAATTCCCAAAAATAAGCCAAACCAAACCAACCAAGCAATCAAATGTCAAAATTAAAATTAGAAATCAGATGTGGCAGGTCATACTGTTATCTGGTAATCTCGGGAAACAGGAAAGAAAAATGTCCTCTGTCTTGAGAAACCAGTTCACTCCAGGAGCTCCCTGATTCAGCTTGAATTAAAGAGCAGCTTCCAGCTGTTTTCAAAAATGATATCTGACTTTGCACAATACTTGAAAGCTAGCTGTGCTTCTGGTAGACACCTAAATAGGTATATGAACTAAAACTGCCCTCAGCTCATCTGACTTCATGTCATCCAGTACCTTTTCAGTCTGTTTCAGCGTAGTCACTTTGGTGAACAGTCACCCTGTGATTGTATGTGGGATAGGCATTCACATAGTTGGCCAAAGCTCTAGTGCCATGAACTGCAGCCAAGTTCAATTTCTTCTCTGTGGTGGTTTTTTGTTTGTTTGTTTTACCTTGAATCTTGAGTAAAATTCTTAGAAAAGTCTTCAAAGACAGGATGTCACTTGCCCTGCTTTTTTCTTTAGCATTATGAATAAATGAGCTTTTATTTCTCTCTTCATCTCCTAGTCTTATTTTGGAATGTTTTATAACTTACAGGGGAATATTGAGTAATGGAATAGAAAGTCATACATAAAGATTATAAAGATCAGATCCCTCAGTCTGAGAATAGGAAAAATAAAACACTTGATGGTTACCATTCAAAAGTTATTTAGGACATAATGATTAAATATATATATATATATATTTATATAAAATATTCAATGTCAGAAACAGCTTACAAAGACAGAAATATAGACCTTTGGATTAAAAAAATGGGCCTTTTTTAGTTTAGTTAAAGATTTTTGAAGGCTGAGATTTCAATAAAAAAATAATTTGAAAATAAAAAGCCAATGTATTTGTTAAAAACATTATTATGCAAGAAAAAAATGTTATCATTTCTGTTTAGGAGGTAGGTGATACATAGAGAATCATTTGAGAAGCCAACATATCCAACTCCATGACATCTGGGCTGTGATTCATTTGGAAATGAAAGTAAAGGAGGAAAGGAGAAATTCAGGAAAACAGATGCAGAGTAGTCATTGGGCTGCCATAGTAGAGTGTTTAATACCTAAATGCCACACCTTCAGGACAGTCATTCTCCAAAACATAGTAATTAAAATAAATCCCCTTGAGAATTCAAGGGGATGGAAAGATTATTCTATGGGTAGGAATCGGAAGGGATGATAGCCCAAAAATCCACTCTGGCAAAATGTTTTGGCTCTCAGTGACAGACTATACATTACTGAGGAGAAGAGTGGTCTTGTGGTCCGGGCAGCAGGAGATATGGGTATGGTGTTCAAGCCTACAAAATGTTGGCAGTATTTTGTGTTGCTTTCCTTTGTGCTCCTAAGACACACCAGCTGTCACTTGCTGATAGTCTGACACTTATTTTTTGCATTATTAGGAGCTAAATGCTGAATGCTATGATTCCCGATTTGCTATTGTAACTGCCTCACAGTTCTCAAATGTGAGCTTTTTGAAAACCAAGGTCATTTAAGAAAGACACCTTTTAAAGAGACATTTTTTGTTGGTTTTTTTTTGTTTTTTTTTTTTTTTTCCAGTGAGAGGCTGTTGAAATGAAGCATGTTTGCTTCCAGAGAAATCCTACCGAAGCAAAATTACAGTACTGCTCACTTTTAAATTTCACAGCAAAGGAGCACTTAAGGCTTATTGCAGTGCATTTGATTTAAAACCAATTAAGTACAATGCTAAATCAGTGTAAACGACGTTTCTGAATTTATCTACAACATAATGAATAACATCTGCATCTGCAAAGAAAAGATTTATACTGAGCAACAAAACAAAATGTGTTGACAATTTGAGCAGTTTTCATTCCCTTATGTCGTATGTCTTCATTATTTGGTAAAGCTTTACTATAATCCTTCATTGTTAGAGCAGTAAAAGGGGAAAAACACCCAAATCGCTACACATTTAGGTGTTCATTTCCTCTTCTCAGCAAAGGTACATCTTATTTACCTCAGGAGCTGTTCTAATTTGAAATCTATTCAGGATTTTACAAGGATCACCTTTTTTCAGGCGTGTTGGAGGATTATCTTCTGACCTCTGATGGACATTTCTAGTACTGCCCTCTCCAGAAAACTGACTTCCAGTAAGGCAAACCTATTCCATTTATCTTCCAAGATGACAACAGGCAGAAATTATGACAAAGGGAACCAAAAGGCTCCAGTGTTCTTTAAGGGACCAAATGCCACTTCTGACAGAGCTGAGCTTCCCTACTTAGTCTGCCTGAAGTTTCATGTGTGACCTTTAACAAGTAACTTACACACTGATCTGGACAAGGTTAACACAAATCTGTTTTGCAGGGCTGACTCTTAAAAATCACCTTCTTACAATTCTCCACTCTTAAAAGAAGGTAGGAATAATAGCTTATTTTACTTTCTTGGCTTGTAAAGTTGTTACTTGTATGGGGCTCCTTCTTATTACAGACACGGACAGCACTTGAATCAACAGCAAGAGAGCTTTGGTCTCAGTTTCTGAGCCCTGTGACGCAGGAGTAATGGTTTCATGTTTATGGCTGTTTATGAACATCCCACTGACAACAGACTGTCCTATTTATTGATAACATACATATTATAATGCACAGCAAAACAGCAAAAGCTTCCACTGCTGCTGCCTTTCAGGGCTCAGCAACATATTTCTTTGGGTAAAAGAACAACCTTATTCCCATTTAATTTTCAATATATTTTATGATGGAGAGCAGAGAAGGAGAGCTATTCTTAATGGTGATAGTTTCTGTGAGGCAGAGCTATTGTCCACAGAGAGGTTACTAGTAAAAAACTATTCATAAGGATATTTCCGTATTTTAAGGATTAGCCTGTAGTATTCATACAGCAGAGCCATGAGTCCTAATCTCAAAGAGGTCTTTGGTAAATACTGTCCTTATTTATTTTTGAAGTTGAGTCCTGCTCCTGTTGTTATGGTCCTGTAATCCTCTCATGCTTCTAGAAAATATGGTGTTCACTGATAATAATTAAGCTGCATGAAGATTGACAAAAATTGATGTGAAATTTTATTGTAAAGCTGAAGTTCTTCATCCCTGGTACACATGGAGTTTCTATTCTTCAAGTACTGGGATGTAGCTCAAACTACAAAATGGGAGTTTATATCGTCTTGGCATGAAGAAGAAGATGTTATGACAACGGCAGGTTCATTTAGCAATCTATTACTCCTGGATGGCATTCGGTACCAAAAATGCATGACTGAAGAAAAAAAGCCATCTGAAGCACATCTGAAACTGGGAGGGGTGGGGTGGAGTGGGGTGTCCGAACGTGCAGAGTTCAGGCGTGGGAAGGGTGCAAAGGGGACATGAGTGAAGATCAACAAAATTACAAATTCTACCAATGGGAGGAGCAAAAATGGAATTAAAACAACAGTGTGCTATCTGCCACGTGTCAATGATGCTAGTGCTGCAAAGGAATCTTCTGCTCTACTTCTAAGTGATGGCATATGGGGCTTTTGGCATAAGCCTACAACACACAGTGCAGCACTGGGCTATGCTTTCTACCAAAATCCCTTCTGATAACGTCGGATGCTGTACAGAGGGAACAGCTCTGCAGCTTCCAGAGCTGAAAACTAGAATGTTGCATTGTGCTACACAGATCTAACAGCTTGTTCAGAGTCATCCTCCCCGTAACAAACCATTATTGACCAGCAATGGAGCAGTCTGAATGCAGAAAGCCGAATCTATACCAGTATACCTCTGGTTCTCACATATCCCAGGAGCTCACTGATGTAAAAGAATTCATCCTGCAGAATTTGGAGAAGTTTAATCTCATTTCGCTAATGAGTAAAACGAGGCAAGCAAAGTTTCAGAGTAAATGCTAACATATTTGTCTATTTGGAAAGTATCTTTCCTCTAGAGATTCAGTTTAATGTTTTCCTCTGCCTAGAAAAGTGAAGACTCCAGGGAGACTTTCTAACAGCCTTCCAGTATCTGAAGGGAGCCTACAGGAGAGCAGGAGAGGGACTCTTTGTCAAGAAGTGTAGTGATAGGACAAGGGGTAAAAAAAGAAAATATCAGGAATGCAGCCTGGAAAGATGGTGATACTCGTCCTCCTTTCTCTCTTTTAAATGACTATCATCTGAAAGACGAGAATGACAACACAGAATAAGGAAATTCTGTTTTATTTACTGAGAAGACACAACAGTGTAACTTCAGAAACACCTTTGAAAAGGCTAATATATTCCTTGCCAAGGAGAATTTGGATATAGATACCAATCTTATTTTTGTCAGAGTAACTAGATTTAAACCCAGCAGCTTCAGTGGAGAATAAATTACATTTGAGTGTGGCTCCCAAGCCTGCATCGAAGTAGTCACCTATCATTGACATACAAAGCAGCCATATGTATTTCTTAGTAGCCTCTCTTGAGCATTTTCAAGAAAAACAGTTCCAATAGAAGCTTCTTTTCAATCCTTGAAATGAACTTTCCTTCTGAGGTGAAAAGCATATGATTAAAAATTCATGACCAAAAGTGTATGTGTACAGTTGTGTAAGGCCAGTATAATATGAATATATAAATGTGTATGTGCGACTATATATACCCTTTAACCATTATTATAACTGCTCAGGCTTTCTTAACAGAGGACTGAACCCAAAACAGTCAATGAGATTCACAATATCATGTCAAATCTGGCTTCTGTCTAGAAAAGTCCATCAAATTTTAAACAAGTGCAATTGAACAAGATCCAGAAGTATAAACTGTCAAAACACATCGATCCACTCCCCTCTGAAGAAGCTGGTATCTTTTTCATTACTTCTATGACTTATTTAAAACTGTGTACCCATTCCAGAGCTTCCTTTCAAGTCTCTGGTTCTGGTGATCCAGAGGGTGGGAACATTTTCAAGAGATCTCCGTCTCCCCATTCATTCATCATCTCTTTAACTAAAGAAACTCAAGGAAGATTAGAGGGATGAGGAGGGAGGTGTGGCTGAGGGGGACTGGCACAGACAGACCACAACCCCCATCCACACTTTTCTAGGTTTTTCTGCTTTTTTTTCTAATTCATAGTCACTTAAGTGAAGGCAAATGAGAATTGGCCATGCAGTAATACAGAGAGGCTTATTCATAGATGCTCTCCAGTACTGCGGTTTAGGAGCTGATGCAGATGCATGCCTTACTAAGGGGAACAGTTCACTTTCATGGAAACAATTAGTCATATCCCATGACTTTAATTATACCTAGAATCATGATCATATTCATGCAATATTCAGATCAGACAAAAAATATGAGACCTTAGTCTCTGCTAAGTTACTCTGCTTTAGGTCCAGTAAGTGTCTGCTAATTAACACTAGTCTCAGTGAGAGGAAAATGAAGTCCATACTTATGCATCCACCTAGATTAGTTTAGATTTGCTTAGATTAGGGGAAATTGTCTAATGCATATGTAAGAGCTATGAACAGAGGGCCATAGTAATACTAACATATTACTGCTAATAAATCCTCTTCTATACTTAAACAAATTAAACTCTCATCAGCTGGTACATAATAGTTCCATTGTCATTGACTTAAAAATAAAGTGACCTGATAGCAAGGAGACACTTTCACTGTTGCCATTACCCATTATTGAAAAATGTGAATTACTTGCAGGCAGTAGAGGGTTCTACTTGCAATTAAATTAGCACTAGTGGACATTTCACCCACATCCAGGGAGATCACTGAAGAGGGGAAAAAGACAGATTCTAATTTATCACAAGCTACTGTTTCCTTGTGAAAGAGACAGGTTTAAGCTATTCTTCTCCATTTTCTGAAACCCACAGGAGCTTGAAAATTATCTGAACATCTAACTGAATGATTTATAACTCCCTTTTGGCCCCACGCAAGGATTTGCCCCTAACAATTAATTTTCCTAGATATAATTGGAGTTAAAATTAAAACTACATTACTCCCCAATTCATTGGGATCATCTTGGCATGGACTTTTGTAACAGCAAAACTTTTTTTGTAACTTTTTTTTGTAACTTTTGTAACTTCAGGTAACATACCCATTAACAATGGCACATGATTCCATGTTTGACTGGCTAAAAATGAAAATGAGGGAGTGAAAATTAACACAAATAACAACCTTTTATCAAGACATCAAGACCTTCCAGCTGCTCAGTTCTATAGTAGCAAATTGCTGCAGTAACAATTACCTGATATTGGTAAATGAAGCTATTCTTAAGCCCCAGTGGTATAAAACACAGCAAAAAAGCAAATCTCTGCTCCCCATTGATTGAAACCTAAGAAAGAAACAGTGTCTCTAGTAAGGCTTAAAATGGATTAGCAGAGAGAGGCAGACCTGTTCACAAGCCACAGGAGACCTTTTTGGGTGCAGAAAAGAAAAAGCTTGTTTTGGCCAATGGCCTGAGTGAATATTTGAAGAGGATAAGCACAGAGTGTACATCTTCTTATGAAAACCATTACACCCCCTCGGGTGCTTTCCAAATAAGATTTCACAGCAAAAAAGCACAAACCAGCAGGGCAGGGTTAACACTTAAAATGGTCTCTTCAAAAGGGGGACCACTTTTATTCCCATGGCAGTATCCTATGAGGAAATCCTCAAGTTTCATTGATAAATTTTACTGTTTAATTTTCTGAGTCTTGTTGGTATCAATTTCTTTATTTCCTTGGAGGGAGTTTCTCAGTCAAGACACTGTAGACAGAATCTGTTTGCCGAAACGTGGACATTCGTTGCCATTTCAGCTGCCATGAAACAGTCTTTCTGACCCCTGGCTGCAGTTTCAGAAGGACACAAGTATCCTAGAGTTCTGTTGTCACAGGCAATAGTCTGTGCTTTGGCACAAGTCAGTCTACAGACCAGGATAGAAGTTATTCATGTTCACATTTCAGCCACATCAGTCAAAATGTTTCATAGAATCATAGAATAGTTAGAGTTGGAAGGGACCTTAAAGATCATCAAGTTCCAATCCCCCTTGCCATGGGCAGGGACACCTCCCACCAGAACAGGTTGCTTCAAGCCCCATCCAGCCTGGCCTTGAACACCTCCGGGGATGGGGCAGCCACAGCTTCTCTGGGCAACCTGTGCCAGTGCCTCACCACCCTCACAGGACAGAATTTCTTCCTAATATCCAATCTAAATCTCCCCTCTTCCAGTTTAAAGCCATTACCCCTTGTCCTATCACTACGCTTCCTGACAAAGAGTCCCTCTCCAGCTCTCCTGTAGCTCCCTTCAGATACTGGAAGGTTGCTCTAAGGTCTCCCCAGAGCCTTCTCTTCTGCAGGCTGAACAGCCCCGACTCTCTCAGCCTGTCCTCATAGGAGAGGTGCTCCAACGCTCCAATCATCTTTGTGGCCCTCTGCTGGACCTGTTCCAACAATTCTATGTCCTTTCTAAGTTGAGGACTCCAGAGCTGGACACAGTATTCCAGGTGGGGTCTCACAAGCACAGAGCAGAGCGGTAGAATCACCTCCCATGACCTGCTGGTCACGCTTCTTTTGATGCAGCCCAGGTTATGGTTGGCTTTCTGGGCTGCCAGTGCATGCTGCCAGCTCATGTTGAGCTTCTCATCCATGAGCACTCTCAAGTCCTTCTCCTCAGGGCTGTTCTCCAGCCATTCTCTGCCCAACCTGTATTTGTGCCTGGGATTGCCACGTCCCAGGTGCAGGACCTTGCACTTGGTGCAATACCATCTCCTGAGAAGGTGTCCTGTTCCCTGAAATGCTAATACTTATTTCAGTCCTTAAATACTAAGTATTTGGGGAATTAATATACAGATGTGTGGCTTCTACTTCACCCCACAGTCACCATGAACAGATCTCTCTTCTTTTTAAAAGCAACCAAATTTAAATTATTTTGAAAAGCTCATTTATCTCTTGTATATAATGAAAAGTTATTGACCAGAAGAAAGCAAGCACATAGGCAGAAAGTTTAGAGAATTTCAGAGCTTTTATTTGTCAAAGAATACAATAGAATAAGAATGCTTTGCATACTGATCCTTCTCTTAAAGCAGACTGTCCACAGGAAAATAGTAGCTTTGGTACACAAAATAATTCTGTTTCCTAAGTGATGGTGTCAGTTCATAGCTTTTGGAACAACATGAGTCCATGATTCTTGAGTCAACTCATTTTCTTTTCAATTTCAACTTTCAAGTTCAATTTAATTTTCTTTTATTATGTTGACACTCTAGCCTAGACCATAATTTATCAAACTTCTTTTTGCAGTTTTCTTTTATTTTCAATTCAAAAAAGCACCTAGCCACCCAAAAATATATTTATCTTTAGCTTATTAGTTATACAAATAAAAGTCTGTGGATCATTTTTTGCTGTGTTCATTCACAGCAATGTTATTCAAACCATTTTTTTAGCCATCAAAAGAGAAAAAGATGTCTGAGTTGCTACTGCTTGATGTTTGGGGTTTTTTCTGTCCATGTGCACAAATAAATTCATATTTATATATGGGCCACCCTCTGCTGTCAGTGCTTCATGAGCAAAAATGGAGTAACTCTCCATTTTTTGGAGAGTAATGGACAGTAACTCTTGAGACCTCCTTGTACAACTATTGCTCTGAGTTACTGCAGTGAAATATGTTTCGTGAGGTTCCAAATTTGTTTTCTAAGTATCTATTGTATTCTAAAGAACCCTGAAGCAGGTAAAAATAAAACAGGTTAAGGGTTTCATTCCTATCACAGCCAATACAAAGGCTCTGTCTGAATTCTCATTTGTGTGTGCCATATTGTGTGTGTATTGTGACAGTATTGACTTACCCTTGTCTCCACTACTCTTTTTTTTGCTTTCCCTTTTTTTTTTTTATTTTTCCTGGACTATTTCTGGGCCAGTCATAGGTCAATGGTGGTTATTGTTCCAAGAATGAGTTGCAGATAAGCACAACTGGGAAAAATTGCATTACTTCCTCCTAGCGAATTGCATCCCAGGAATCCCAATGTGACAAGATGTATAGAGGTAGGATGAAAAAATCAGAGCTCCCTGTTTGGGACAGCACTCTTTGGATTGATTTGTATATTCATAATCCTCTTTGGAGCTGGATGAAGTGTGGCATATGTCTAATAGAGGAAGATCGAATATGAAAGCTTTTTAAAGGGATTAAAATGATACACTAAAATGCTAGGAATTGCCATAAGCCTAACTCATATTTGCAAGCATTATAATTTCTACACACAAGTCTATACTTTCATACAAGTGAGTCAGCCCTGATCCTGCTTAGGAAACTCTGATACACGTTTAGGACATTATCCTTCTGAGTCATGACAGACCAGAAGTGGTTCATAAGCAATATTACGTGAACCAACGGGAAAGCTCAGATTTTCAAAAGCAGAAACCCACTATATGAATATTCTGATAAAAAGAAGCCCTTTGACTATTTCTGCTTCTTTGCTTCTGATGTGCTCTCTCAAAGTTGTAATGTTTGAATTATTTGACCCTGGCAAGATGTACATCAAGATGAGAGTTAAATATGAGAAGGATACTTCATTTTCTTAGATCTTTCTTTCTGGGCAGCTTTAAATGATTCAGTAATGATGTTTACATAATTTTCTTTGGAAAANCGTTATTTAAGACTTGCCAGAGTACCTTTTTTTTTTTTTTTTTTTTTTAATCTTCCTCCCCCCTGCTACTGTTCATTATTCATTTCATTAAAAAATTCTGCTTTCTCATTAGTAAGATGATACTTTCAGGCTATCCTCTTACCAATGGTTCTTATCCTCTTTCTGAACATTTAATCCTACATTAAAAAAAAAAAAAATCATGGAATTAATGGACATGAGAAAACCATGCTTTTTAAAAGTCCATCTCTTTCACATGACAGAGTCTGTCATAGGTCCTCTGATTTTAAGCAGGAAGATTCAAATTACTGTGGTTCTGGCTTCAATTTCATCTTTCTTTTTAGTTCCGTTCCATAAATCCCTGTATATAAGACTGATGTAATTACTTGTTTTCTTCCTAAACTCCTTCTAGTTTGTCCATTAACTTTTCTTTTTCTCAGAAAGGAAAAGCCCAAGTACAGAGGCAAAAGAGCGCATGAACCTCTGCTAAGGTTCCCTTTCACTCTGATATAGATTTTTTGATAGCTCATAATTGCCTGCAAAAAGCTACAGTAAAATGTGTTAGTGACCATTTTACGTGTAGACCGAAAAATTTAAACAGACTAAAAAAATACCTAAAAGTGCCTCGCCCTAAACAGCAAGTTTGAATTTGGGAGGAGTTTATTATCACATATGTCAGCAGCAGAATTGGGCAGGTGGTTTTGAGGGCAATTTCTCTATGAAGGGCTGTGTCATCTGTCGCCTGTCTTTCTCTACAAGGATGAACACTTTGTATTCTCTCTGGTCTTTGCTAATCTGATCTCTCCATTCACCTAAAATCAGTAGTGGAATTTTGAGTCTATCCTGTTCCAGATGATTAACTGCATAAAGGGAAAAGTTTCAGCCTTGTGATTGGAGGGTCTGTCCATGTCTTCAAATTAAGACACTGCCAAGCTGTGACTTAAAAATTAGCTGTATAATATCAGGCTGCGAGCTGTCTTTAGTCCACTTTATTAATTCCTCTATGTGTTCAGTGATGCAAGGAGTAGATGGGGCTGTCCGAACTTCTGACTGCTTTGTGTTGTGCATGTGTGTACCGCAGAGAAACTTGAAAAGAAACTAAAGTAGGAGAGAGAAATACAGATGCAATTCAAATTTTAAGAACCCTAGAGTACCTTCTTTGGCCTTCAGATGTGACATCAGAAGGTATGGTCTTCCATGAGCCTTTGCCAACACTATGCAAATGGCTTAGATATTAAAACTGTCTTAAAAGGGTACAAGGTTTAGCCAAGTGGATTGATTTTAAGAGTAAACCATAGCTTAAGATGAAAGTAAAATTAATACATTTAGTCCTGAGTTCTCTACTATATTAATATTTAGATATACTGATGAACTAAAACCATAGCACGTCCAATCCAGGCTTCTTCCTTCTACTTTAGAAACTCACTTTGAATGATGCATTTTTATAAGACCTTTTGCAAAGTGCACAACAAAACAGAATGTTTGAATGTCCTTTCTAATGGGAACAGGAACTATTAGAGGCAGGCAACAGTTTAATGAGAAAATGCTTCTTAGCTAAAACATTTTGGGAAAAGTTTTCAGAATCTTCTTTTATATTTTTAAATTTCTCAACAAAAATACACAGACACATGAAAACAAAATTAACTAAGATATAATAAATGCCCACATATTGCTTAAGGACAATAGATTATGGGAAAAGTGATTAAGGAGAAAAGAGAATTGTTGTGGTTTCTTTTTTTCCCCCAGACAAACAAATAAAAAAAAGCTTTAAATAACATTTCTACTGGTGTTTGTTCTTGAAAACCAAAACATTTGGATTTGTAGATAACATACTTATTTATGACAGGAAATTCACAGGAAGTAAACAACCATTTCTTATCTACTGCGTTTGATGTTTTTATCATCTTTAAACATAGTCTATAAGAGAAATATAACTGAAAATTTCTATGAAACCTCTGAAAGGTTTTGCCAATGAACTTCAATAATAACCATGATCATTTGAATTTTAGCTTATGACATTTAAATGTAAATACACTTATTCTAGGAAGTATTTTGTTTGCCTAGTTTAGTCATAAAAATAAGACTAGGAAAAAAAACTCAATAGTTTGCCAAGTTCTTACATGTTTCCTGGGGCAGAATGAACTGTACAAGTGCTACTCCTGACAGAAGTTGTCTGACTTGTTCCTCAAGATGTCTAAGGAGAACTTGGAAACATCCCCAGGGAATTTGTTTCAGCATTTTACACTTCCTCTTGAAAGCTTTCCTGATGCCGCTTCCTGAATCTTCAATTTAACCTCACTGCTTCTTTTTTATTCACCATAGGCATAGAAAACAGGATTTGTCTTCTTTTTTGTAGCAACCTTTTCTTAGCAGCAGACATTTAGAGTCCACTTACATAGTCTTCATTCAGTCTTCTCTCTCTCTTGAGAAGCTCCAGTAATTTCAGTCTGTTCTGATTGGGAATGATTAATGGTTCCTTGAAAACTCCTGTTCTCTCCCAAACTGATTCACACCTAACTTGAAGAGTAAAGCCCAAAAAGTAAAAGCCCTTTCCTTTCCAAAGCAGCAAAACCTTCTTCAGCTGAGAACTAAGAACGTACCAGTAGTGGGAGAAGTTACTGCCTTGCAGGCTGTGCTCTCATGTGTGTCATCTAGTATTTACTTCATGCACCGTTCATAGGTTGGAATCAGAGTTTTGGGTGTTCACCAGGATGTAAAATCACCTGTCTGTCAACTGTTTTATTTTTTCTTTAAATAATATTTATGAGGAATTCAAGGAAAGATAACTGTTTTTTATTGGAACCAAAGGGAGTTTTGTGACTAACTTCAATAATTTCCAAGTTTTTGAGAGATCCTGTATTTCAGAGATTCTGAATGCCGAGATCTGACATATAAGAGAACATAACATTTCCAGAGATCAGTCTCCACACTTTACAAAGTTATATTGTTTCATTCCTGTCATCAGCCATGGTGATCTCAATGAAATGTTTGGCTTGCTGTAGTTTTGCATTCACCCTGTGGAGCTATAGACATAAACCCACATGCCCAGGAACCTTGTCTTGCCCAACAATAACCTGTAATAAAGACTAAGGAGTTGCATAGATTTTATCTTTGCATTCTTCTTATTTGTATCACATTACCTCACACAGTCCTGGAGAAATCATTTCAGTTTTATACTACTAGCTCCCCTCTTCATATTGTTGTCGGAACAGAGCTCCAAATATAATCCTTTCATATTCACAACTGTGGAAAAGTTTCCATTCTTCCTTTGCTGTCCTACATGTGCAGAAAAAGTTGTATAGCATCCATCTTATCTTTTTTAATAATTGTATTTTAAATTATGGTTATTTGTCAAATACTCTTAATTCTCTAGCTGCAGATCTATAAGTACCATGACCTGTCTCCACTGGAAAGGGCTGATGTAATTAGAAAAAGGCCTATATCAATCACTGAGATAATGGGTGTTCTCTCTCTCTCTCCCTGCCTCTCTCTCTCTCATCATCAATTACCCTGCCTGTTTTAGACAAAATATCAGACAGACCTACCTTCTTTTAGTTACAGTGCTGCCATTGCTATTAATGTAATTTTAAATCTTCTGTTAGCTAAAAGATTCCTAGGGAGGCTATTTTGCAACTCCCGATTAAGGAAAGTCTAATTTATGTAATCTCATAGAATTAGCAATGGATTTATATATAAATGTGGTAAAAGATGACTTGCTTGGTACACCATGATTCTTCTGGAATTGGCTAGATGAATTAGGACTTTCCCTTTTTGTTTCACTGTCGTTTGTATTAAACACCATGCATCAAAATGCAAATGAAAGATTGAAATAACCATTATTATTACTATTTCTATTGCTAGTGCTATTATTTATAAAAAATCTTCTAAAGATGTTGAAAACTCCAAACCTAGAAAGGTATTGATATCTTGTACTATCAACAGGAGATATCCTACAGTCAGTATTTATCAGAAATGATTCTTCAACTGATCTCTCTCATAAATTTTTCTTCGGAAGCCGATTCAAAAAAACCACAACCATATAACAAAAACACTTGCTAGAACATAATTTTTTGGAGAACAATGAAATGTAAGTACAAAATTATGTTCTTAAGCGTTCTTAAATTTAAGCATTTTTGTCCACAAAGTTACATTTAAGCATGTTTGTGGACAAACAGATCTGACTTTTGAAACTGAAACTGGTGCAGCCCTGCTAGAATTGGAGAGACAAAACAGGGCTCTACTGAGCAGTTTTGATGATGCTTGTCTTTGAGTTCTTTGAGAACAGGACCTTGCTGCAAGACTAAAAAAGACAAAAACCTATTGCAGGAAATTATCGACTCTCCTGAGTATCAAAGGCCAAAGAATTTGACTCTGCCTTTCCCACATCAAGCCTAATCACTTACAGATAGATGACTTCCAATATTCAAAGGAACACAAAACAAACGCCACACAGTTTCTGTAATGATTTTAGCAGAGACCCAAAATGCTTTGCTCCAAAGTTAACACGACTACAGTCTGGTGAAATAAAAACCCTTGTCAGATCTTGCTTTAAAATGTGAATAGATTAAATATACCAGAGATCTCACAGGGGTAGATTTAATCTCTGGTACATTCCGTAGGGTGAGCCCATGTAGATTGGCCATAACAGGAGAGGTAGCTTACCTGGAGGTAACCCAGAAAATGAAGAAAGTATTGCCCCCACTAGCATACATGGTGTCTCCCAGGTGCATGAGAAGAGGCTGAAATTTATCCATTTCTCTCTGAATTCTGAACACTGTCAGCGATCAGGCTTTTGTAGGCCAAGAAAGCAAAAGAGTTCGTGATTCTCACATTCTTCACCCATACTTGCTTATTTCAGAGGAATGTCCTTAGGATTTGTATCAATTCTGGGAAGATTTTAGTACAATGCCATTAATATGTCAACAAAGGTACAAGGACAGACTTTTTTTCGTGTTAATTTTCCTTTTGCAGAGACCAGGAAAAAAAAATTTCCCTCAGTTTCTCTGACTTGAATTATCAGCTCTTCAACAGGAGTCAGATGATTGCTTTAGCCTCTTGACCTGTGTCAACTCAAATGGTGAGCCAAAACCATCCTTTGACAATGACAGAGGTTGATTATTCACACTCTGAAGAGTACAAGTGTCCTACAGCTACCTCATTTTTCAAGAGTGATTTGCTTATGGGTGAAGCAGTGCTTGACTTCACTATTGTTCTTATCTTTCAAAAATGTTACACATTGGTAGGAGTCTTTCCAGGTATGCAGACAAATGAGAAAGATAAAAAAAAGTACTTGCAACAGAAGGCATCTGAAACTACATGTTTCACCCTTTACTAGGCAAATGCTGATTTTCTTTCATGTGATAATGAGCACATTTTTTTATCAGGCTGCACAAAGGCCACAATATAAAACCTACTGAAGACGTGTAAGAAATCAGCAATTTGTGGCTTGACCTAATGACCTTATCCCACTTTGATACTTTAAACAGTTTTTCCAAGTTTAGAGCTACTGCCGGTGAGTGGATTAATACACTATTTCTTATTTTGCTACTGCTAAATGTTAACTTTATTCATATGGCATATAATTACCTTCAAATAGAATCAAAGCTGATAATGAATTAAAAGTTTCCTTTTGTTTCTCTCTTAAAATTCTGTGTCTATATGTGTCTGTATATGTCTACATGTATTGCTGCAGTGTCTGCTGCCATTTAATGGGCTGTAAAAACTCCAGCTTGTTGCAATGCAGATAAATAAGACAAGAGAAAGTGTCTGGTGATTTCAATCTAGTACATACTGATATTTTTTATTGAAAAATATATTAATGGCAGCTTCTCAGACTCACAGCACATCTGGAGTTTGGATTCTTTTAGCAATGAACCTGAATTTCCCAGCTAGTCTTCATCTTACGAACACAGACAGTGGAAAACTTTGATTTGAACATCCCCTGGCAGAATTCATTGGGTTTGAGACCATTGGAAACAGAGTCGGCTGTGACCTTAAGTCTTGAAGGTAGAAGACATCTGCCTGGTGAAATCATTCACTGCTTACTGGAAAAGGACTTTTTCTGTAAATCCCAGCTTGGCTTTTTGTTCACTTTCAGCACAGAAAATGTTCTTTCCTACATTTTTGTAATGGTTTATTAATGCATTCTGACTATCCATGTTGGAGTGTTTTAATGTCACTTGATATGAATGCTCCTTTTGACACATTTGATTATAACAGCAACCCACTTGGTCATGTCTAATGTTCTCTGGGCTTAGCTGGCTCTACGTTTTAAATTCATTTCAATCTTATTTGACCAACACATCAGGGATATTTTAATTTTTTTTCCATGAGGAGAGTTCCCTTGGACTCCTTTGCTCAGAAGTTATTTACGGGAAATTCTTTCACCAATTCAGTTCTGAACATTTTTTTTTCTGTACAAGATCTTCCACCAAAAGCAAAGTTGAAGGGGAAGGATGACACTCCCAAAGAACCAAGAGGAATGTATGTAGTTTTTGGAGAATTCCATCTTGACATCTTACTTTGAGTCCACTGAATTTAACAATCACAAGGCTTTGATTTGCATATTAATATAGCACATTAGCATAACTCATATTCTCCTTTCTGTGTCGTGACTACTTGACTATATTTTTGTGAAATAGTGTGAAGAACCACAGCACAGTAACAGTATAAAAAAGAATCAGTCATTTCTAAAGGGAAAATCTACACTCTCAAAAATTCTTCACCTCCTGGAAATAAGAGAACTGAAAAAAAAGGGAATCCTGACAAGACTGAGGATTATTTTGAGTGAGACAGCAGGAAACAAAGGCTCATAAAGCAAGATGGGCACTATATCACACCTGATACACAAGTTACAAGAACATAGCAACAGAGGTTTTCCTAACAGGTAGATCACAGCTATGTTTTTCCGTCAGGAGAAAGAGACAGTGCTTATGCTTGGAATTAGTCCCAGAAGACTAATGGAGCAGAAACTGGACACTCTCTTGTGCCAGGCAAATAGTTAATTGCAGTCCAGAACCCTGTAGGATGTGTTACAGCCCTCTACTCTGACCATCTACCTGATATGATTTTCTCCTAAAGAGATATGAGGAAGGCAAGAAGAAAGCAATTAACAGTTTCTAAAGGGGCAGGAGAGAAAGGTATACTTTGTTTTGTGTAAAAACAAGAAGGAAATAAAGGTTTTTATTAAGAGTAAGAAATTAATCAAATTCCGTATACTAAAAAATAAATTTTATGGCCTTTTAACACATGAAAATAACCTAAAAGTGTCACACACTGCATTAAAAGCTTTTCCATGACACAACTTTCTGTTCAGAGAAAGGGATCAATAGACAGAAAGGTGGCTAGAAAATTCAAAGCCAAGCTGTAAGACAGCCAGAGTGAACCTTGCTGCACCAACCGTACTGCATCAGTAAGACAGGATCTGCTGCTAGCAACTCGCACTTCCAAAAGGTATTAAATCAATATGATATCATCAGTCCTTTGATCTTTATGAGGTTCTCCTGCCTTCTCTTTAGAACATTGTCCATATCACAGAAATGATGGATCCATTTGTTGTTATGAATTTGCATTGCTGTGTTCTATCTTTAATCCTCCTCACCATGCTAAGGAGAAGGCTGGGGCAAAACTTTTGTTCCCAGGAACAGAAAAAGAAATAGAAAAAGGGGACCCAGAAAGGGGTTTTTTTTCCTCAGGCTGTCCAGTGAAACCTGCTTCATCAGAGCAGTCACACAGGCAACTTTCCACAGATTATTCTTGTGACTGTTTCTCACTTCAGGTGAGATAAGATAAACATAAAGAATTTTTTCCTTTTGGTTTGAAGATAGGATTGATAGTTTACAAAAGAATTAGACCTGTCCTTAAAAAACTCTTGTCTCCACTTGTCCTCTTCAGTTTTTAGGTGACCCAAAAAAACCCAACGTTCATACCTTAAACTGCCTCTTGCTGAGTTAGAAAGTCTTTTGGCACTACAAAAGCAGATGAATTTATCATACTGTTTTCAAAGACACAATGCAGAGACACACTAACGAGAGATCTACTTGAAGGGTTGAAGCTTTGACCAAATATGTGAACCTGTTAGAAATTGTAGTTTCACCAAGATCTTTTCTTGGAAACAAATTGTCGCTTGACAAATAAAAAATCCCAACAAACTTGTAGTAGTTTTGTAATCTGGACTGGATATTTGTTTAGCATAATTGCTTGCTCTCTTACATGTCAGATGAAATAGTCAAGTACCTGAATATATACTAACCTATAGGGATACAGTCCTCCCGCTTCCCTTCCCTTCCCTGAAAATAAGAATAGTTTGGCAGAATTTCTAAAGTACCTTGATGTAGTGGCTTGTCCCTGGTTGGATGCCAGGTGCCCACCAAAGCCTCTCTATGACTCCCTCTCTTAAGATGGACAGGAGAGAGAAAATAGAAAGGAAGGCTCATAGGTTGGGATAAGGACAGGGAGAGATCAGTCACCAGTTATTGCCACAGGCAAAACAGCCTTGACTTCAGAAATATTAATTTAATTTATTTCCAGTCAAAATTGAAGTGAGGTAATGAGAACTAAAATAAAATCTTAGAACATGTTCCCCCCATCCCTCCATTCTTCCCAGGCTCAACTTCACTCCTGATTTTCTCTGTCTTCACCTTGAGCAGTGCAGGGGAATGGAGTTGTGGTCAGTTCATCACACATTGTTTCTGACATTCCTCCCTCCTCAGAAAGAGGACTCCTCACTCTCTTCCCCTGCTCCAGTGGGTGGTCCATCCCACCAGAGGCAGTGCTCTATGAACTTCTTCAATGTGAGTCCTTTCTTGTGTAATGACTATGGAATCTGGACATTCCCCCCAGTATTTCCCTCTAATTACTATGTCCAATGTGGGCAGGGAAAAGGACACCACCAAATTGTGATCCAAACACAGAAGATCTGTTTCAAAAGTGTAGATCACATGGGCAAGATTACTTGCTTAAATTACACCTAAAAGCCTCAAGCAAAAACAGGTTAAAGCAAAATACAACACCAAGGAACTGAAAATCAGAGGAGACAGAACATCATCCCCATTTCACAGTCTCAAGACAGAGTGATTAAATTTTTTGTGGTCAAATGAGGGCACAGAGGACACCTTCAGCAGAGGTAGAATTATAATTATAGCTCGCTTTCTTTACCATTAGATTAGCCTTTCCTCCTGGCTTTTGTTTAAACTCATTTGACACCAACTGACTAAATTATTCTTTGTGATTAATTTCCTATATATATAGCCTTTTCTTTTTCATTTATTTTCGTGTTTGCATACCTTTTTCAGATTAATCCCAGTGTCTATAAATATATCTTTTATTAGTGAATAAATTTCTGAATAATGTTGAGGGAGTAGAGGATATTTTAATATGAGCTAATTAACCAAAAGGTCTGAGCCATCAACCCAGCACAAGACACAGTGTTGCCTCCTTACTGGAGAGGTTCATTTTGAAATGGTAAAACTAAATGAAAGAGAAAGAATAAATACTAACATTTTGTATAGAACCCTCTCTCTACATATGTCTTTAGACATGCATGTATATGCATAAACATCACTGTCTATTCATCAGACATGAGAACTCATCGCTTTGTTGTCCCAACTGCTCAAAATATGTAAATTCTTATTTAAAGAAGGACATATTGCAGAACTAATACAACATATCAGCTGATGGATCTGCAAAACCACGGTGGTGGAATGAGTACTTTGTACTAACAAAGTCACTTGCACCTGAGAGATTCAAGTTTCTCATGATGCAATAATACTTTGTTGAGAGGTGTGTGCACACCTTGGCAAGGTGTCTGCGTGTTGTTGTAAAGGTCTTTCCAACATTTCCACCACAAAGCTTTTCCTTCCTTCCTTCCTTCCTTCCTTCCTTCCTTCCTTCCTTCCTTCCTTCCTTCTCCTTCTTCTCCAGGGAATATGATAATCTGTAGCAGTTGCTGGTACCAGCTATATCTATATGTGGACTGTATTTGCATCAACTGAACACTCCTGTCAAGCGACCTAGCAGAGGGAATGCATCCAGCCCACTCAGATCAGTTCTAAAGGGAAAGGAGGTCTTGTCAGTGTGGGCAAATAGATACTGACTCCCACCCAGAGCCTCAATTAACCAGCAGTAGCTTCAGGACATTAAATTTACTTGCCACCTACGACAAAAAAAAACCCACAGAGCTACAGTGAGCAAGACTGAATAGTTCTTGGACATCCCTATCAGAGAGTCTGGGTTGTGTTGTGCCTTGACATTTTTAGAACAGGGGCTTTCCTTCTCTTCATAGGTCCCTGGGTGTTGTGCAGAACTCTTTCATTTTGTCAGAGAAGCTGTGTTGTCTGCTGGCGACAATGGAACCTTCTCCACCTTTCCTCCCACATGCTGCAGTTTTCAAACTGCTTCATTCCAGTTTGTCATATCTTAAAAACAAGTAATGATTCATTTGTTTCAAGGGCTTTCTGTTTCCTCAGTTTTTTGCCTGTCACCTGTCCAGGCAGATTTTAGGGATCAACAGCATTATCTGTGCCTCTTATGGTTATGTGAAGCACTGTACTGCAAGGCAAAGCCATTTACTCCACACTGTTCTGCAAGAGATATCTGTATTGATAAAAGAAAAGGAATAGGAGAAGACAAAGAAGCCACCAAGAGATTTTACTTACCAACAGGAAGATACGAAATACCTAAACCACAATGCTCACTGTTGAAGCGAGAAGAGAACAGATACTTTCCAAGCTTGCCAGATAGAGATACTGAGGCACAAATCAAAACACATCCATAAATCAATGAGGTTCTTTAGATATGAGGATGACATCAAGGCTCAACCATAATAACTGAAATACCACAATGGCTAAGTTAAAATGGCTTTTTGAATAAATCAGGAAGAATTTTGGAGAACACTTGTAAAATCAAGAAGTTTCAAAAAAGTTGCAAGATGTGGCTTTAAGAAATAGCAAGGATAGGTTTTTTAATTTTTTTTTTTTTATTAGTCAGAAATTTTACTTAGGGCATCATATGGTCATACAACAGGTTAAATTATTTTTTTTTAAGAAAAGGTCTTGTGGAGCATATGATCACTGCCAAATATCCTAGTGTTTGTACTATTTTTGTTTTGTTTGTACTATTACACTTAATCATCAATTGGTTTGATTTTTACCCCCCAAAATATGAAGGTGTTTTCCACACCAACAACTGAGAAAGACCAATAGAAGGATATACAAAAAATAGTCCTTAGGCATTTTGCTTGTTTGTTTGCTTGTTTCATTAAATTTCTCCGGTATCTCTTCAGGGGAAAAATAATAATCTTCATTGCATATCATAAACTACTAGTGAAGACACTGAGGATGAAGATAGCTGTTTCGTTGCTGATTGTAGCCAGAATGCATAAATGATGCTGTGTTTAATTTTAAAAGTAATTATATAGGTGTACAAACCTGGTTCTACTTATGCACAGGAAAATATTTAAGGAGAAAATTAACCCTGTGTCCCCATTTAATGCCTTTCCCAGAACAGCAAACAGCTCCAGGAACAAAATTCCATTTGCTAAATAATTATGAGCTTTAGGGATGGTTACATTAAATAACCAATTCAGACCTTTCTAATTCAGGAAACTGATTCTGTCTTTAAAGAATAGCTGTCTCCTATGGGGAAAAGGTAGTAATGAAATTATATCATTAACAGAAAGATTAATATGATTTCAAGAAGATATTCTTGGCCATCAGCTTAATATAAAGGCATAGAACTGAAAAGTAATCATCTGACTCCAGAAATAACTACTGGCTTTGTCAGAAACTATAGCACATCAACCACGGAATTGAATGACAAAGTCTTGGAGAAAGCTAAATGAGGAAACAAAAAAGCTACATATTTTGTAGTAGCTGATGTTTGCTCTCCATGGCCAGAAATGATACTCACGACAACAATTTGATGGAGAAAAAGTGATTTGAATGGATTTCAAATGAAAACGAATGGATTTCAAATGTCCAACTGGTCGTAGCAAGGGTAGAAAGGAAAAAAAGAAAGTCTTCCTGAAAGAGCAACACTAATGAAAGCAGGTTTATGGAAAATGTGTAATACTAACCATGTGATTACTGGGGGAATAGTGGTTATGTCGGAGAATTGTTTTAATGGTTATATTTAAAGACCATTTGGGAAATAGTATACTATGTGAGAATGCTTAGTTATTACTTCCTATCCCATATAGCTACCAACGTTGTACTTGTAGACAGCTCTACAAAACCATATGATGAGGAGAATTTATTTGCTTTCTTTGTACACACTTGCAGCATTTTAAAGTTTCTTTTGATTTTTTTTGTAAATTTTGTGTAAACATAAATATGGACGTCACTGCTTTACATTCCAAGGAAGTAAAATGTTGTTTTGTTATTTTGTCACCACTTTTCTGCATATTGCAAAATTGTACCACTATGTAGAGTAAATTTATCGTTATTTATGACATGATAGGCTTGCTGTTAATTTAATCAACAGAGGAGTTGGTAAATAAGGTACTTAGCTGTCTACCCTCCTTATGGATTTATCAGCCTTTTTTAAAGCAATTGAGCTGCAAATCTAGGGACCGTTTGTATAGACACCTGCTCCATTTGAAATGAGACATACAAGCTAAAATTCTCAAAGCAGCCAAGTTGTGGGTTTGAAATGCATGGCACTCATGAACTTTATGGGAAAATGCACCGCTACATTATAAATTTTTTTGAAAGGTGAAAGCAGAAACTTCTGCATATGATAAGATAGTGTTAGAAGAGCCCTCATGTTAGATTTTTGTCTGGCCCTTTGAAGTCAAATGCAATCTGATCTTTACCTCTAAGTCAGATTTATATTTACCTCTTACATGCTCATTTTTCCCTGCTGTTTTTCAAATATCATCACTTGCCTTTACCCCATCCAAGAGGTGCTTGTGTGCATGTGTGAGAGAAGCTATTAGTCTGATCTACAAAGACTGTTACATCTGGAGGGGAAAATAAAATAATAAAAAAAAAACAAAACAAAACAAAACAAAAAAAAAACAAACAACAAACAAACAAACAAAAAAAGAAGGCAGTTTCATGTAGTCTGGGTGATTTTCTCTTAGCTTCCTTGAACACATTAACAGTAATTCTCTTGCTATGGGTTCAGGCATTCCCTTTAACTTTGTTGTTACCAAACAAGTTGTTTTCAGGAAGTTTAAAAGAGTCATGCTGGGAAGAAGAGGAGCACACAAAATAAAAAGCAAACAAACAAACAAACTGGTCTTAATTTACAGTATTTTCATCTTGAGAAGGCTGTCAGATATTTCACCTAATCATTTAAGAAAGTGCCTTCATAACTGTTCTGTGTAACAGGATTGAGTTGATGGTGCTGTGGGAGTCTTAAATCAGGTTTTCATTGTTTTAGTCGGTCTGAATTGGTGTCTAGATGTTATTAGAGTCTAGTTCTCTGTGTGTAATGAACAAAGACTAGAACTGTGCAAAACTCAGCCTTGGCAGCATTTTTACAAAGATGTTCTTTGCTTTCCTTATTTGTGGATTCTGTGGTTCCCCAGATTTACTTTCTGTCTGATATTTCAGTCATGCTGCAAGACGTTGGATAATCACTATAGTAGCTGGGAGAAAAGATCCTTTCACCCCTTAGGGGTCAACAGTGCATTCAAGACTATAAATACAGAAACTACAGGCGTCAGAGAGGACTGAACCAAGTTTCATGCACTTCAGCTAACAAAGTGGCACGGTTATTGAGAGCTTGTAGATGACTGGACCAATTGTTATGGGCATCCAAGAGATAAAGATACAATCACATTTCCCAGGCCTATTTGGAAATTTTCAGTAGAGACCAGGTGGGGTTTTTCTTTTTCAATAATATTGTGGTTTTCAGGAATTGTGTTTTTCTTGGTCACAAGTGTGACTTCCCTTCAAAAATTCCAACTTTTCATCAAAACACACACAGGTCATCTACCCTGAAATTATTTTGGGGAAAGAAAAATGCTGTCCTTGGAGGAGAAGGAGAGCCTGATAGGCAATGAAATATTTTCCTCAGAAAATTGAAATTAAGGGAATAAAATAAAACTTCTCATTCTCACTTGCCTTCCACACTGGAGTATAACTCCCAGGTCATTCTCTCTCCATATCCCTGGGCCTAATTTATTAGCAGCAGTGCCCTGAAGTTGGCCTGCAGCTCTGGGACTCCTTTGTCGACTGCAGAGACCTGTGGATTGGCCTGATTTCTGTCTGCTCAGACTCACCTGGATCTGAGAGAAATAAACCCACAGCAGGAGAAAGAGACTGTGGTTCTATATCAAAGAAATATGCAGATACTTGCAAGACCCTTCTTCAAAGAATCATGGCAGAAAGGGCACTCTCCAAGTTCTGCCTAAGAAGGTGTTTTTCACAAAGTCCTTCTGTTCCCATCACCTGGTTGATGATATCTCATCCAATGGGAGAATAAAATTGGGAGGTCTGGGGAAATTGGAGCTATTAATGCTGTATGACATGTTTGTTCTTATCTAGGTCTGAAGAAAAGAGAGACTGTGATATCCTTTGAAGTAATGCTGTCAAGATTTAGCAAAAAGATGTCTATTAAAAAGTTAAATTTGTGGAGCAGGGACCATCTGTTTGATGTATGTTTATGGAGCACCTACTATGATGAGTTGCCTGTCTGCTGCTTAATACCTTGTGTCCTTGTGATTTTAATAGCAGTTAATTGTAATAATTTGTACCTTATCTGAAAAGTGAGATACCCAGGGAATTTAGTTTGGGGAAAAAGCTAAAGCAAATTAAAACAAGAGCAACAGCAACACACAAACAATTATAGAAAGAAAAATTGAGAAGCTCAGTTCATCAAAAACTCTCCCCTGAGCAGCACAGTTGTGTTTTGATTGTGGTTTTTTTTAATGAAAAGACAGCTGGAAACCCACAATGGAAATGGAATGTACTTAGAAAATAAGTGATATCTGAATGAAGCTATCTTTCCTCTTGTATTGTGGCAAGGCAAAGCAAACTAGCTGAGCTTAACTGACAAGCATAGCACCTCTTATCTCATTTGTGCAAATAATATATTTTGCCAGCACAAATTTCCAGAATTTGCCTACATACATATGTTTGTACTACCCAGATAGATAGATACATATATACATATTGTACTAATTGTTTAAGTTGAGAAAATGCTTTGTGTTGAAAAAAAAAAAAAAAAAAGGTTTTCACTTCTTAAAGCCCTTTGTCTTTATTGTGGTCACATCTCCACAGCCTTCAGTAACATCTGGGAATAAGAGGTCGTATCCACTGCTCCTTGAAATCAGTAAGAGACATCTTCAATTACAATAAAAATTACCTTCACAGGACACTTGCCATTTAAAGCGTAGAATTTTTAGAATAACAAAGCAGAGGCAAAATCTTTCTCTCACATAAAACACTTTCAGAGAAAAAAACATGAAGAAGGGGGGTGGGAAATAAAAGGGTTTTCT
>VZRU01003860.1:50465-75299 GCA_013398155.1 Pedionomus torquatus | reverse complement strand
GATAAAAAGAAAATAGAAACCTCAACCTGAAGCTCACAAAGACTTTCCTGGTTTGAACATTATAGGAGCCTAGTCTTCTGTTTTGATGAATAAAGAAACCATCCTTTGGAAGAAACATACACAGACAAGTGGGATCTTCCTGAAACTGAGGAACAAGTTACCTGCCTTGCAAAAATAAGAGCTAGATAAACTGCCCTTAGAGAGAGGCAAAACCTGTACATGGGGAACATGTAAGAATAAAACAGTAATGTTCTCTTTGCATTGCTGAGACAGAAGTTCTAGTGCTAACTGCCGTGTTCTAGGAGCCATAGAAACTGTTAGTGATCTTGCGTGGGGAAGCAGAATATATCTATTTGGCTTCTGCTTTCAAAAATATTGAAGATGAGGGTGGATAGTATGTATATCGACTATATATGTGACAACATGGTGCCTGTGTGGGTGATTGCAAACAGTCACTGAGGCAACAAGAACAGACTTCTTCACAAGAAAGCCCAGAAGAAGGGGTTGCAACCTTTCTTACTGAAGTGAGTCAGCCCAGAATAAACATGATTGATAAGAGTTATGAATAAATAAGAACTGCCACAAAAACTGGTCCTGTGTGGGCTCATCTCCAAGGCTACAGATTCCTTCAGGACACATCCACATGGTGTGCCGTGATCCTTCATGGGCTGCAGGGAGACAACTTCCATCACTATGATCTTTTCCACAGGCTGCATGGGAATATCTGCTCCAGTGCTCCTGGAGTACCTCCTTCCCCTCCTTCTTCACTGACTTCAGTGTCTGCAGGGCTGCTTCTCCAACATTTTCTCACTTATTTTACGGCTGCTGCACAGCATTTTTCGTCCTTTCTTAACTACATTATCACAGAGGCACCACCAGCACCTGGGTCTGCAACAGGTCTGTCTAAGAGCTGGTGGGAGCTGGATGTGTCTGATATGTGGGCAGCTCCTTCTGTCTTCTCACAGAAGCCACCCTACAGGCCTGCAATATGAAAATCTTGCCCCTCAACCTGTGGTCTGAGATCATGTGAACCTGCTGTCTCCTGATTGCGTCAGATAGTATACTTAGATGTGATTTATTTTTTCTGCCTCATCTTTGCTTTAATGGTGAATAAACATTAACCAGATGATACCTTCACAAACCAGATACCTTGTCATTCAAAGAACACTATAATTATTAAGGAGCAAGGGAAGTCTGGAGATTGTCCAGTCCAATCCCCTGTTCAAAGCAGGGTCAACTAGAACAGGCTGCTTTGGGCCACGTATAGTACAGTTTTGAATATCTTCAAGGATGAAGACTCTACAACCTGTCTGGACTGGTCAGTTCTAGTGTGCAACCATCCTCACAGTAAAAATGCATTTTCTAAAGTAGAATTTACTGTATTTCAATTTGTGCCCATTGTTTGTTATCCTTTCACTGAGAGAAGTCTGGCTCTGAACCACTTTTTCTTTTTTCAGGAGATCATACTAATCCTTGTTTTGGTGGAGGTTCCTTGGTGTTCCTACACTGCAGGGCTATTTCTCTTCTATTTTTGTTTTTCTGCCTTCCCTTGCTTTAATCAGGAGGTGAGATAAGTTCTCCCTCACTCCAATTTTTTCAAGACTGATTATGTCTCTAAAAGAGAGATCAGCTCTCTCTGTTAGTTCAACTGCAAGCTCCCAAGTTTGACTCAGGAACTACCAGGTAAAATTTTATCACCTATGTTACAGGGGTCAGGCTGGATGATCACAATGAGGGTTTTTAGCCCCTGAGTCTATGATTCTCTATTTCTCTCTGTTGTATATTCTTTTCTCTCTCAGTCTTACACACTTCCCTCTTCTATTGACCCCGACACCGAACAGATTTATTTGGTTTTAATCCATGTCTCTAGCATTTCCTTGTGTTTTAAATGAGTACAGTGGGATCAGCTTATCCCATTCATCTCAGTGGGAGACTGGAGAGACACAATACAATGGTTCTATGAGAGAGGAGGGTGCAGAGAGAGCAAGTATAGCAAAACTCATAGAATCTGTTATTTTAGTTAGACTACTAATTAGCAAAGCAATTTGCAAAAGCAGAGCTGCGATATATGTCACACTCTGGCTCTCTCTTCCTCCCGTTGCTGATGAGGCACTTGATTCATTGTGCTTTTTTCCTCTCTCTTTCTCTCACCTACTATTGTGTGTGCATCAGCTCATCAGAGCCAGTGGCCATTAAGAGATGAGATACCAGAATCTGCAAAGTAACTATCCACACAGAGTACTCTTCCAGGGTTTTTATGTTTATCAGGCTCATGGTGGTGGAAGGCTGTTTAGCACTCTAAGAGCATTTGATGAAACAGCATCTGGTTTGCTGGCCTTCAAGTGAACTGCCAAGATTTCTTTTTGCTTGACTGTAGTGTGAATGCCGAGGAATCCTTTCTTCTGCACTCTGAATACGTGGAAAAGCTTCATTGCCTACTGGCAACTTCAGGCAAGTGCAGGAATCAACCTGTGTGAAGCAGTCTACAGCACAGATAGTCTGGGGGCCTTGTCAGACCTCACTGATGTCAATGAAAAGAAGACTGTTTTTTTCCACTTGCTTAGGCCGATTAATAAGTGCCCAGGTAATAAATGCTAAGCCCATTGGGACAGGCACTGTTAATGATGCTGCAATCAAGTAGCACACAAGGACAACCTCTGTGAGTAAAACACCGTGTGGGCTTGATTGATCATTTGAAATATTCTTCAATGAAAAACTCACTTTTCAAACATGAAATGTTAATTTTTCAGGGATATTTCCCCCCCATTTAAGAAAAAAAAAAACAACACAAAAACCCCAAACCTCAAAAAACCAAAACCAAACAAATCAAAATAATAGGATCTGATCTGCTTGATCCTTTCCTAGATTCAGGTTACGTTCCCAATCAGGAGGTGAGATCTTACCTCATAAATACAGAACAATATCCATCACCAAAGTGCTCCGATGACTCAAAAAAATGCACTCATGGGAAATATTAGTATGAGAAAACAACATCAGTGTTGGAGATTTTCCTCAGTTCCAATCATAACAGGAAAAACTTTGTCCAGAATTCTTTTCAGAATTCAAATCTGCAACTCAGGTATTGCTAAACTCCATGAATTACCAGATCATCCACAGTATATTTATATAATGAAGTCACCAATTCCTCTTTTTTCTCTGTGATCAAAATATTTACCTCAAGCCTGTCTGCAACTTTCCCTCTTTTAAAATTTTGATTTCTCATAGAAGTACCTTTTTAACATGTTTAGTAGATTATCACTTAAATTTTGTCATTTTCAGCACTACATTATTTTGATGTTGTTTCCTCACACATTTTTTCTATGAAAGATGGTCTTGACTTGACTCTAATAGGGTGTTTTATAAGATGTGTCAACCTCCCTTTAAATCTGCTTACACCACCACCATGGTGTGGTGCAGCTCAGCATACGACTAGAGATTAGGGTCCCAAGAAGGTAAATATTACCATGCTAAAATATGTTTGATGGTCTATATCTAAGTTCCTTAAGCATTTCTGTAAAAATCCCACTGGGTATTATTATTGGTGAAAAAAAGAGCAAAACCAAAAAGAACCAAAGGAATCCCAGAAGAGCAGCTGTAACTCACCAATCAGACCTGATAATCAGATGAGTATTTCCTTTCCTTTCCTCAGTTGTTTTGCAAAAAAAGTGGACAAACTGAATTTATTAATACATACTCTGAGTTACTGCAAACATCTTCACAAACAGTGTGACGTAATTAGTTGTCCAAGGTTTGACGAACACTTATAAGGTATGTTAAAATAACACTGTCTCTATCACAAATAAGCACAGCTATGGTCAGGTTCATCTTCCATTTTGTCGTGGAGGACTTCTGGTGATGTTTATTGGGCTTTGTGTCTGCTCCTTGGCCATGTTACATTAGTACTTTCTTTTCCACTTTTCCTTTTCCATTTCCTTACTACTTGTTGTGAGTTTGACTCTCTCAATTTGGCTTGTGTTATTAATATATTAGGTCCAAGGCAAGTGAAATATATTTGTTAGGCCAGCTTTTCCTCAGGTCCTTTATTAAGTGGGTCTGGACACCTGAAACACTTACCACTGAGCCTGTAAAAGGCCTTGGGACAGAGACCTCCAAAAAAAAGTAACAGGACATCAGATGCCAGGATTACAGGATTACCACTTGCCAAATTTCCTAGTCTCAGAGCAACGTGTATTAACAGAGACAAAGACATAATTAATGTGTTAAAAGTGTAAGTTCATGAATAATTAACCTATAGCATTCATTTCTATCAATAAATATACAGAGTTAAAAAATATTTGAAATTTCAAATAAATTCTTTTTTATGATGATGTTGCTTTTATAAACAATATCAATCATATTCACACATTTTCTTCATCTGCAAGGGAGACATTTATTTCCAGAGTCTTCAGTCTCCTATCTTTATCCTCATTAAATATCAGCAATTATCTTCAAGAGGTCCTCTTGCCTTCATTGGATCAGTTCAGGAACCTTCACAGGGAATACTGGCAAACACTCCTGAGTGTAAGGTCACTCTTTTGGGTGGGTGAGTTTATGTGAGTAGGCTCAGGTAGGCTTGCTTCCTCTAGTCCAACTAAAGGTCCATACTCATAACTGCACTACAGTTAGAGTAAATGTCCAAGCAACTGCATAGTGGAGGCAGGAAATGGTTGCCCAATTGTGACAAAGTAAATGCAAGAAAAAAACGAGAGGTTGCTCCATGGAAACAAGTGTCTAAATTTGCACGTTGTTTGAGGGTATATAGAGTAGATGTAAACAATAGTGCAATTCAACTGAAAAGCTTTGATGGAATAATGCCCGAAGTGTTGCTTCCAGAACGATGTTAGAAGCTGTCTGCCTTGTAAAACACTTATGAAAAGTAATTAGTGCTTCAATTAATGGTCTCTCATTGTTCTGTAACACTCACACACAGACGATCATTCTCTTCTCTCTTTCATAATTGCTCAATTATAGTTCTTTAGAAGCTGTAACGTTTGAAATGGAGTAGAATCTATGTAAAATCTGTTCGGTAACCACTTCGTTTTCACTTCCCAATTACTATTTTGGTGTTTTACACTCGGTTTTATTTTATAAATTCAGCTGCCACTGCAACTTCATGGGCCTAAACCATCTGGTGAACTGGACTAAGAATGGAACAAGCTGGAACACTGGAAGTTCCATTTGAATATGAGGAGAAACTTCTTTATGGTGCTGGTGACAGAGCCCTGGAACAGGCTGCCCAGGAAGGGTGTGGAGTCCCCTTCTCTGGAGATCTTCAAGCCCCGCCTGGATGCAGTCCTGAGCGATGTGCTCTGGGTAACACTGCTTTAGCAGGGGAGTTGGACTAGATGATCTCTAAAGGTGCCTTCCAGCTCTGACAATTCCATGATTCCGTGACTCAGACAGATCTTCAACATTGTTAACTTTGTATTGCAGGCTCACTTTAAACATGCTGGGAGCTGATGCTGTGTCATTGTCTGAATCAGAGTTGTATACCAAGGTCTTTGTAAGATCCATGATCCACTTCACTCCCCTAAAGGCAGGGTGACATTGGCTGTTGACAGTCAACAGGAAGTTGACAATCTCACTGCTCTCTTGTGAAGGTGAAGATACTATCACTTGCCAGGGCTGTCAACACTGCCTTCAGCAGCTGACCTCCTTTTTACCCAGAAGACCTCATGCTACTACTGCCAACAGGTCGTGACATTGTGTGCTGGTCAGGAGCAACACATAAAATGCTCATGAGCCCCATCTCTTTTTCTTTACTGTGTATTCTACTGCAAGTGTTTTATTAGTCTGAAAGAAGCTTGTACAGATTCAGGATGCTCTACCTTTATTTACTCTGAATAATAAGCTAAGTCTTCACTGCTTTTCTCAGTGGTTAGGGTATTGTCTCAGCAGTATTGCAAAGTGCATATTTACTCCTGCAAACCAGCATATCAAAAGAACAACAATGGAACAGAATTTTGATGTTCTTTTCAACCAGTGTCTGCATGTCTTTGTCAGAAATGCCATGAAATGCCATTTTTTTTATGTGAATCAAAGAGGAAGGGGGAAAGGAGAAAGTTTTGCAAGGAGTTATTAACCACTGTAGACAAAAATTAAAATACCTGTTCTTTCGAAGACACCTTAATTCATTACACTTGTGCAGATGTCTCTGGTACCACCCTGTACTGATGGATAAATGTGGGTTTTTTTAGGGGTGATGCCACATCAGGTGTTCTGGTAGCTGTGGTAGGAGGCATTGCTTTCTCAATGTGGACTTGTTATCTCAGCGAGTTCGCACAAAGGTGCCACTCACCTGCCTGCTGAGGATTTCGTAACGTTGCCAAGGAGAACATCTGTTTCTGAGCTGTACTTTGGAAATGACCTAGAGAGCAGCATACGTACGGATTGCCCTCTTACATTCAGGGACTGACAGCAGCCACAGTGTCTGGGGTTAGTTTAGGACTTCAAGGTTTTCCCAGGCAGTGCTTCCCTGATGGGGTTATTGACTTAAAGCCTGAGAAACCACCATGGAAATCAGCAATTGTAGGTCATGTTTGGTAGGCACCCTGTCAGTCTCAAATGGCTTTCTGAAATAGATGCAAGAACTCCTGGATTAGAAGTTTTTGGCAGAGATAATTCCCTGTTTTGGATTGGCATTGAGGTGTGTTTTGGTTGTCAGGATATGAAAAGGCTTAGTCTGCTGGGGAAAGCAAAAAATTTCCCCCATTCCCCTCAGTGCAAGAGCATTTAGAAGGATTGGGCAGGGCATAAAGACTGTTCATAAAATAGGACTTTCCATGGTATCAAGATCATTAAAGAAATTCATTATTTCTCCCCCATGACCATCCTAAGAGCCTTCCAAAATATTACAGATATCGTTTGCTGTACAAAATACTGGGGAGTAAGTAATGTTAGGATAGCGTGACCGCTTAAACACGACTGTGGAAGGACACCACCAACTAACCTACAGCTGAAACAGTTCAGCTACTTTGTCTCATGCTCCTCTGAAACTTCAGTTCTCAATAGATTGATTCCTCTTTGCAGACAAATGGGGAAATTTTCCTCAATTAGTCATAGCGGTTTAAAATGTTGGCTTTCAGTGTAAGCAAATTCCATGGGCTCCTTCTATAGTTGATGAAGCCACAGAAATATTTTGAAAATAGTAATTGCATCTTGTGACAAGTACCTAAAGTAAGCAAGGTGCCTTTGGAGCTACCTGTTTCCATATCTTAAGTACAAAGTCAGCGGCACTAGTTTAGAACAGCTTTTAGGTGAGATAAAACCCATATTTTATGACAAAGCAGCATGTCTTGTTCAAGCATGGCAAAGCCAATGTTAACTCCCTTTGGTGATGATTCCTGGCCATCTTGTGCTTTTGACCAGTGACTGAATGGATATTGCTCTTTTTAGTGTGGTCTCATTTTCTCATCCAATCGTGTGGTATAATTCTTCCTTCAGTGACACAACCCCTCCGTGTTGCAGGGGTATTTTGCTTTCACCAAGCAAAATAGTTCACAAACCAGGTGAAGAAAAAAAAAAAAAAAAAAAAAAAAAAAGAAAAAGTAAAAAAAGGCCAAAAAGACATCCAAAAATAAGAAAAATAACCTCCCTGCAAACAATGTTTCGAAAGTCATCATTTTCTTCTTTCTCTGAATTTTTAACTTCAGATAACTTTTTTTTTCCTGTGTTTTTTTTTAAATTTATTTCTCACTCCTTGTACTGTGGGTTTCATTATGCATTTTAGCAGTTTGTCTTTGCTAAAAATAAGCATTATAATTGTGAATATAATTAGATTTGTTCCACACAATTGCATATAAATGTAATTCCAAGGTGTTTTTAGAACTCCTCTGTTCCTTGTTGATGGATTAGTACCCAAGTCTGTTTAGAAATGATTGTTTTCTCTGAGGTAATGCTATTTATGAATCCCAGTCCTACTTCCCCCTTATTTTTGCTACAGTTTCTGCCCAGCATTTTGCTAAAACTGGGAGCATTGGCAAGTGGCTGCCTTGGCAACTGGTAGCAAATTAACTTTTGGTTAGCCTACAAGGCGTATTTATTCTGGGGCATTCAACTTTAAATGAAAGCATGGATCGTCTGAAATGTGTTTCTTGGAAATGGAAGAATGAACAGCTGTTTCATGCTCCTTCTTTTAAATCTCTGAGAGCTGGAGCTCTGGTTGTCGGCAGCTTTAAATAACATTTAAGGATGGAGCAAATAGCAGCCTGCTAGTCTACTGCGATTTGCTTGCAGAACTGATCTACGATGTTAGAGGTTTAAATGAGCTGGCAGCCTTTTTAGTCAGTGGCATGAATTTTGATATTTTTTTTCTTCATACAAATGATATATGAAAGCTTATCCTTGATTCTTTTAAAACTATTTTCTCCTTTCTTTTTTCATAGTATCACATATAGTTCATGATAAACTAATACTTTTTTTTTTTTTTCCTTTGGATGACAGATACTGGCTTTTTATAACAAACAAGTTCCTAACTTCTAGAAATGAAAGATACATCTCTGAAAAAGCAAACTTTGTATGGATAGAGAATGAGTTGTGGATCAAATGACTGATGGTATGAGGAATGTTAGTTCAAGGGGCTTGAAAAATTTAGTAGTGTGGTAGCTTTGGTTTTATATCCAATCCCTAAAAGTGGTCCGCCTATCCAGCAAAACTTTAAATTTCCATAGTCTTATCTATTTTTACTGAAAACTGGAATGAGTTGGAATAAGTACCAAGACATCTGCTGTGTCCTATGGTCTCCAGATTCATGGATACCTGAACTCTTTCAGTGATTTTCAGTGGCATTTTGAGCCAAACTGAGTCCAGTATCTCATCCAAGTTTCTTTTTCAAGCTGGACAATAGCAAACTCTCATTCATGGCAAGTTTCATGGCCTTAAGGATCAAAATATAAAACCTGGTGTGTAGAAAACTCATCTAAGAGTGAGGAAGACTGATCTCTTATTCTCGTCCACTGATAATACCCTGATAAATGAATTATAAAACATAAACATAATCAGCAATCTGTGTTCATATTAGATTCATATGCCATTTGGACATCCTAACTTGAAGAAGCTCTTGCTTACTTCCTTAACATCCATATCCTTAACTTTTTTTTTATTTCTAGTGGTTCAATAGCACAGCTCTGGGAAGCCTGGGAAGCATTTCCATCAGTAAGGTATTTTTCACAGGCTTTTCTGATGAGTTGAGATGTGAAAATCGGTGTGAGATTGCCCTGGAATCTAAATCTCTTGCTCTCTGGAAATTAAAACGGTCTGGTTGCTTATTTAATTGCATTTTAGTGGAATTCATCTACACAAGTGATGCATGTAGCAAAAGAATTGGACTCTTCAAGACTCTTTGTTTCAGGGCTGCCTATTTTGGAAATTCTGAAATCTATAGATAAAGTGCTTCAGTGTTAGCTTAGCAAAGATGGAGGGCAAAGAGCTTTAATGTTGGATCCTAAGATTTTACCAGAAGTCTTAAGAGCTGTCTCAGATAAATGTTAGGATGATTTTATTTTTCCCTTTCCCCTCCTCTTATTTTTCAGAGAAGAATTCCCCCTGAATGGTATTTTGGCCTCTTAGCATTTATTTGCTCTAGCCCTTAGTTCTAGGAAACACAGACAAATTACAGTGTTACATGAAGGGGTGTTTTTGAAAGAAGAATTTGAGGGCAGACACAAAGAACAGCTGATTTTATTGTGCCTTCTTCACAAGACAGACAATGCGAGTGCGTGCCATGTGATATAAAAATGTGGAATAAATGCCCATGCACAGCTTCATAAGGGAGTACATTCACCCTCTGTTTGACATTCATACCACATTCATTCATGCAGTCTGTGAGTACTGCACAAGAACATAAAATTGCTTGTCTTCTGTTTTCTCTTCCTTATCTTAACTGCATTTTTCAGTCAATGGGGCAAAATTGTCTGGCCATTATGAAAAAATACAATGACAGTGTTGGTCACCAGTAATTAAACTTTCGCACAAATGTTACTGGATATGAATAAACCATTTATTTTCAAAAAGAAATTAATTCTTTTTTTTCTGAAAAGTTTGTATTTAAAAAAATCTAGTCCATCTATAAAAACATATTTGTTTCTTTAATAACATTGAATGAAAAAAATAGAAAGGTTTAATAGAATCATAGAATCAAAGAATGGTTAGAGTTGGAAGGGATCATCAAGTTCCAACTCCCCTGCCATGGGCAGGGACACCTCCCACCACACCAGGTTGCTCAAAGCCCCATCCAGCCTTGCCTTAAACACCTCCAGGGATGGGGAGTCCACAATTTCCCTGGGCAACCTGTTCCAGTGCCTCACCACCCTCACAGGAAAGAATTTTTTCCTAATATCCAATCTAAATCTCCCCTCTTCCAGTTTAAAACCATTACCCCTTGTCCTATCATTACAATTCCAGACAAAGAGTCCCTCTCCAGCTCTTCTGTATTCTGTGAAGAATTATTCATTAGCTTTCAATTTGTATACAAGCTCTGGTTTTGTTTCTGATTTTTCTATTTAACCTAGAGGGAATTAATTTATCCATCTCACTAATTTTCTCTTTCTTTTTCTTCTATGTTGCATTTCTTATGAGAAAGAAGGAAGGAAAGAAATTAAATGAGATGAGCCTGCTCATGTTAAAGAAATGTTGAATCATCACAAGTTTCACAATATGGCCCAATTCCAGGTCAAATGTTGCCTCGTGCAATGGATTTTCACCAACTTGGGGACAATAGTATTTTCCTCTATGTATCGATGTGGGGTAATCAGATTCTAACATTAAAAGTCATAAAACTGCAGAATGACTAATATTCATTACTGAATTGTGGAAATACAAGTAAAAGTGTTAAGCAACATACTAAAGAGTAGTATTATTCACATTGCATATTCTACAAGTAGCTCAGAGTAGTTCTAAGTAAAAATGTAAAAAATTCTTAGGGAATTGAAAGTGTTTTAGAACTACCTCAATATCACAGTTTTAAAGCTGTCACAAAGCTGTCCTACTGGAATGTCATGTACAAACTCACTTATCTAAAATTTACTGTCATCTGAGGTTTGAGTTTTTTGAGTAAATCCTTTCATCTGAGGCTTTCTTCTCCTGAGATCCAGTAGCACATGCATTTCTTGCCAGTGGGATATTTATATGATGATCAAATAGTATTATTCTTTTTGTTTCTGTGATTCATTGAAAAAGTTAAAAAGAAAAAAGAAAAAGGAAAAGGAGAAAGAAAAGGAAAAGAACGAACGGTAAAGAGAAGGTAAAGGAAGGGAATAGAAAGATAGGGAAGGGGAAGGGGAAGGCAAGGCCCTAAAACAAACAGCTGAATTAAATTGTTGTCTTAATATATTTGCTTGCTGTTTCTCATCCCAGGGCCTGTGTTAGCTGGATTAACAGGAAATTGAAAAGTGCCTGTTTACTTTTGTACGATTTCAGTAAATCTTTCTGTTGATTATTTTTCTTAATCTGCATCTTCTCTTTAATCATCCATTGTCATAAACATGCAATAACTAATGAACACTTTCTAATTGCAATAACTGTATGACAACTTGTTTTCCTTCTCCTGACAGTTCTAAGAATAATCTCCAAACACAAAATCTACATAATTCTCCTTCAATGTTTTATCAGGAAGGTATTTTATTTTACAGAGTCCAAATAAGCAAATAACTAGTCTGTAAGTACATTATAATTACAGATTACAGACTAATTAGAGAGTTATTTATGCCTGAAGATTACGTACTAATTATACATGAAGTTATTACAGAAAAACTGGCAAGTGCTATAGAAGCAATTACTATAAAATTAAAAGTAGATGCCATTTGATTTTATGATTATTTGCACCATATGAAATAACAAGTTGCCAACAATCAGACCAGGCTGGTTTGTTGCATCTGATAGCTTTGACTTTTTAATACCATTAAGTCTCCAAATATGCCAAGAAACATTCTGCAATTGCTCCGTAAAGACACAGGCTTCTGACCACCTTCCCATAATACATTAAGTGCTACAACAAAGATCTGCTAACGTGGAGTTCATTCCACTCTAATCTTATCCCAGGGGAAAAAAGTTTTTGTAGTCTCCTCTTTTGGTCAGGTTTTATTTTTCTGTTTTTTTTTTTTTTTTTTTTTTTCTTTTCTAATTTCTTTTATTTTTTATTTCCCATCCTGTCCATCCATTCCCCCCCCCAATTGTTTTAAGGTGTCCTCTGGTCAATGAGCTTGTCAGAGATGGCAAGCTGTGCTCTTTCAGCTAGGAATGGAAGTAGCTTGTTACAGGCCCAGCATCCTGCTGGAGTTCATTTCACAGCCTGAGGACTGGCCAAGCAAAGGACCTTTTCTTGCTCAAATGACTGCAAGTGTCCTTTTGCCTGAGGAGAGTCAGAGCCAGATATGGTTTTCAGTCTCAAGTTTTAAATATCTCTCAAAGGAGTCATTTGTTGAGAACATCTTCCATAATCAAAGGTCAAAAGAGGGCCCAATACATTAAATTATATTAAATTTTTTTTTCTTAATTAACTATGTCATCTTAATTTTAAAATGCTAATTTCAGTGAGGTAGTGAATAAATTACTGTATTGTTTCAGTGCTGAGCCAAAACCAAATAAACACAAAAGTTCATGCCATCCAAAACTAAAGTGCATGTGTTCAGGCTTGAATATGTGTTTTCCTGCCAAATCTCTAATATTTGGATGAGGAAAAATATTTTGTACAGCTGAAAATAAAGTAGTTCATAGATGAACACTTGTAGTAAAAATTAGGGGAATAAAAAGTTATATGCAAGGTGCTAGTCATGGTCCATGATGTTCCTCTTTAGACACTTTTTAAGAGTGAGAAATCCAATTCTCCACTCATCTGTTCTGGGAGAGAAGTCAACCTCATGATCTCAAGTGACAATGAAGCTGTTGCATAAGTTTCTGACTCAATTAGGATTTAAATATTTTATAGCAAATGGGACAGAATGATTAGGAGGGACTGAGGGACACTCAGGCACTTGAGAAGGTTGTAAGAGGACACAAGACAGCTTGTTTTGAACACTTCTGTCAGTTCAGACAGAGGGTATGGATAGTGCTGTCCCCAGTAGACCCCCAAACTGATAAGCTGGAGATGGTTAAGGAGGGTGTTTCTCAGTCTTTCCTGTTAGAGCTGTTCTGCTTTTTATATCTGTTTTACTGTTCATTCTTCAGTGTGTGGTGGTGGTCAAGACACCATCCTGAGGGGCAGACTGCCTAGATCCCAGTCCCTTTTTCAGTTGGTATTTCATGCAAAGGAGCACAACTTTAAGAAGAAACACTGGAAAGTAAACCAAAAGCAGAGTGATTGGAGCACTTACCATGGGGGTAGTGGGAGAAGAGCATCGAAGCATTTATAGAGAACTAGGACTAGTCCTTCACACACTGGTCAGCCCTCATTCATTCTCGGGATAAAAGAGAATCAATCCCTGATCCAGTCCTTTTGTGAATTCAGCTGGGAACTGTGTTTTTGTTCTCATCCCACCTCTTTTTGAAATTATTCAGTGAATTAAAGTAAAATTGTCAAAGCAGTTTTAAGATGTCTATAACACCATTGTTGATGACAAAAAAATATGCTCTAAAAAAAAAAGTATTCAGATCTATATTTAAGTGAGCTTAGATTATAACTTCTTTAAGAGCTTCCCCTTTCCCTAATTCAAAGGAGATGGGAGGAATAGTGCTACACCACTGTAAAGGGCAGCTTCCTCTTGATTATTCTTTTTTTGTCACGTTTAACACAGTTAAAACATTTTAATATGTTATTCATTCTATGGGCGAACTGATAACCATCTTTTGTATTACATAGCAATCATCTCCAGAAGTTGTCACTGAATCAAATAGGTCAAGTTTTCAAAAAGTATTCACTAATATTCATTGTTCCTGCACTTCCACTTTGGTATTCAGTATGAAACTGTTTAAAAACCTTTATTGTTTGGATCAGCAGCCAACTACAGTTCCAGCTAAACTGAGAATGGTGCTGAAGTAATGTACTTTATTAGGTGGTGTTAAAAAAACCAACCATATGATTCAGATAATTAGCCAGTGTTAATAATTTCAAAGGATCTTTTTCACTTAGTCCAGTTGAGGGTCTAATGCATGGAGTATTTTCACTTAAGTGAAGTCCTTAAGGAACTTTTGCCATTTTGAATAAGTTCATTTTCCTTATGCCTTCCAGGCTATAATGTTGTGGTATTTTGTTTTTTCTTTAAAAATGATAACACATTAATAATCTCCAAATTGCAAAGTCATGGGTCACAAAGATGGTGACAGGGATGGAGCACCTCACCTATGAAGACAGACTGAGGGAGCTGGGGCTGTTCAGCCTGGAGAAGAGAAGGCTCTGGGGAGACCTCAGAGCAGCCTTCCAGTATCTGAAGGGAGCTACAGGAGAGCTGGAGAGGGACTCTCTTAGGAAGTGTAGTGATAGGACAAGGGGTAACGGCTTTAAATTGGAAGAGGGGAGATTTAGATTACATGTTAGGAAGAAATTCTTTTCTGTGATGGTTATGAGGCACTGGAACAGGTTGTCCCATCCCTGGAAGTGTTCAAGGCCAGGCTGGATGGGGCTTTGAGCAACCTGGTGTGGTGGGAGGTGTCCCTGCCCATGGCAGGGGGGTTGGAACTCGATGATCTTTAAGGTCCCTTCCAATTCTAACCATTCTATGATTCTATAATTCCATAATAGCAGCAAAGGTATTTTTTGAAATCCTAGTGGGCTTTCTTGACATTGTTATTACAGGAAAATTGCTTATAACATAAAGACATATTTATAGAGGTAGAGGTGCTTAATATTATTTCCACAAGCAATTTGTAAGGTTCAGAGAGAGTCTCATGGGAACTAGTTATTTTTACTGCAGTTTGGTGCATGTAGTAGCATTTTCTATGCTAGTATTTTAGAATTCTCACTCTGACCCAGAAGTAGTGTAAGGCATTACTAAAAAAAAAGCAGAGGTTACATTTACCTTGTCTGAGCTCTCTATGTGAGTCCCCCTGCATGCTGGTACAGAGGAAACCATGTGGACTGTACTTCTGATACTTCGACAGAAGGGAATTATGATGCCCATTTTCTCCATCTCTAGTGGCTATTAATTTTTTATGAAGGGAAAAGGAACATTTTGACATTTGGTGAGGACAGTTTCTAATTATGGTTCGGATTCAAGAAGGCACTTAAGTTCTAAAGGGCCTTCTAAAGTTCATGCCTGACTGGAAACCTGCCATGCCCTGTCCCAAATTTTCCATCTAACCACTAAACCACAGAATCAGGTTCGTTCTTATCCACTCTTCTTCTGAACCCACGAGCTTTTCTCACAGCAGCCCATCTCATGGGGCAGCCTCAGAGGCTATTGCTATTCAGTGTATGTTGCCAGGTTATGTTATACATGGTCTGCAGTGCAGGCACCCAGCACAGTTAGAAATAGTATAGAAAACAAGAGGTACTGGGCTAAGTGTTGAGAGCAAGTTGCTCACTGGAGGCAGGTCTTCTACTTATTGGGGAAATATAACAACATTTAGGCTGTAGGTTTAGTCTTGTAGGTACACACATGGGTCTTTTGCTGACAATGCTTGAATCAGAGAAGGTGTTTTGAATTACAGAACACATTGACCTACAAATTGAAATGAAACACTTAAAATTATAGCATTGATTAGATTATTCCTGCACAGTTAGAAAAAATAAGGTGTGGGAACGTATTAAAAAACAACAGTTTTTCTCTAAGTAAGCTGTCCTGTCTAGCTGTGTAGCTTTCCCTGGTGAGGATATAATGCTGAGCATACATTTCTAGTGCTCAGCCTAGAAGATGAATAATGTTTTTGGATGTCTTTAGGTAACCTAAGTCACGAGTATGAAATATGGTATATTGCAACTGTATAGAATGAGAATAAAATTTCATTGTCTTTGGATGCTGGAAGATTGCACTGCCCTGTTTGCTCTTCAGGGTGCTTTATGTTAGCATTTTTCCATGTGCTATCCTGCAAGTTAAAAAACCGAAAAAAACAACAAACAAACCAAAAAGGAAAAAAAAAAAAAAAAGATATTGCAGTGAATCCTGTCAATGTGGTAAGGCTTACTTACCTAGGTCCAGGGAAATAGGGAAGACAGAGTTTGAGAGGAAAAGGCAAGATAGACAACGGCATAAAGTTGAACAACGGTACTGCTGTTTTCTGATGTGCTTTGGAGAGAAGAGTGAAACTTTCGCAGTCCTTTGGAGGAGTTGTTGTTGATATATACCTAGGGGGTTCGTGCTGCAGATATTAGAGTAGGCTTTTGTTGCAGCTGTGGATGTTCCAGAAAGTTTATGCTTTCAAACCCAGCCATTTGTCTGTGTTTCCCATTGGGTAGTTTGCTCTATCTCCTCTCTTAGAATAAAGATACTCAGAGGTATTTTATTTTTCCCTGCACAGATGCCAGGAATTCTCCAAAGAGCTTTGAATTACTGTGTAGGAACCTACTGTCTAAAACATAGACCCTGTGGTGGTTGATTGTTTGATTTTTTTTTTGTTTGTTTTGTAGTTTTTTGTTTGTTTTTCTTTCTTTTAAATATCTTTTGAGTTGTTGCATGTTAACTAATCAAACCGTTCCTCTCTCATTCCAAGTTCTAATATCAATTCTGTTTAATGTTGGTTTATTCTTTTGTCACTTCAGAATTATTAATGAGACATAGATTGTTTTATGGCATGGGCAAATGAGATCTCTTACTTATAATAGTTTTTAATATAGTACAGTAAAGTGCCCTCCACTGTAAAGTTTGATTTGTGCTAGAGAAAAATAAACTATGAAGAAGACATTTCACAAAGAATATTTAGTAACTCTGGAATATTATAGTGATCCCAGTTTATGTCGTTTTCAGGCCATGTGAATGGCAAAAAAATGATTTACAATTTAATGATCATCAGTGACAAAGTCATCCTATTTATTTCATGAAATGAGACATTCTCCAGCTTTGTGTTTACAGGATGAATGGAACTGTAAGGCAGGTTTCTGATTCATTTTTATGCAATGGAAGCTCACATAAGAAAGGGAAAAAAAACATCATCTGGAGTTCATTATATCAGAATTAAATGCCAGCCCGAAGTTAGGCAGTCACACTACTGTAAGACATTACACTATCCCAAATTACTCTGAGCATCTAATGTTAGAAATGTATCACGTTTCCCAAAATGTGAGGATCTATACTTCAGAGACATCTAGCAATTTAGACAATAAGGGGAAGAAGTCAAAAAAGAACTCACCGAATGTGTCATATGTTCAGGAATTACTAAGCACAAGTTTTCTAAAATTCCTTCCCCTTAAAGAATCACCTGCTGGATCCTCAAAACAGAGACGTAATGAACAGTCCCTGAAAGTGACATGCGTTTTCTACTGTTTCAGCTGAATCGTGGCATTTAAGCCCCTTTCAATTACTTATGAATATGATTCTTATTAAAGAGTGAGATCTAATATTTGAAAGATTTCATAGAATGTTTTGGTTTGGAAGGGACCTTAAAGATCATGTGTTTCCAACCTTGCTGGTATGTGCAGGGACACCTTCCATTACATCAGATTGCTCAAAGCCTCATCCAACCTGGCCTTGAATACTTCCAGGGAGAAAATTATGCTGCAATATTTTGTTTTTATTTTATAATTCTGAGTGCTTTATCTCAAACACTACACAAAGCTGCCCTTTAGGGAGTTTCAAATTCTAGATGTCATAGTTTTAACTTCTGTGTTAAAGAAAAGCATATTGCCTTTCTTCTATTTACTTCTAGTAAAACTTTGTAGTAATTCACCGTGTTTTAAATTATTACATCTTAACAGTATGATTTAATTTTTCTAGTAGAAAACAAACCATCAGAAATTTTCCCACCAATTCCATTCATTAGCTCTTTTTTTCTTGTCAATGTCATCACCTTCAGATGTACCTGTGCTTTACAGAATAAGATACCCATTGACCACTGCTAGCAAAATCACAGCTTTCCTATCAGATGAACTTACAGAGTTCTGCTGTTCTTCTCTAGGAAAATCTTATTGCTTGTATCACATTAATTGTATATTGTGACATACTCGAAGGACTGTTAAGTGCTTTGCATGCATATCAGAGTGGCAAGGTATAGTCCTCTCTTTTTTAAATCTAAAAGTGGTAAATGGAACTGACACTATTTTTCTATCATGCATGTGAAGTATAACTATCTGGGTAAGTCTACTAGGAAAAGGAAAAAAGTTTGTATTGCATACATGTAACTTTAATGTTATAAATTACTCTGTTTGGCTTGAATGATGTTTATGCCTGCCTGCAGCTCTTCAGTTATAATTAAAAGACTTTCAGGTCACTTAGTCTGCATTTTTAACATTTGCAGCTCCAGGGTGCTCATCATATAGAAAGATTTTGTTATGAGGAAGAGGATTCAGCACTTAATGTATTTTGCTTTTTGCTGTTGGCGCCTAAAAAAAAAAAAAAAAGATTTTTTGTTTGCCTATTTAGTCAGGTTTTGTACTGAAGAGGGTAAGTAATGGCTTTAACAACAGTAAAGTGATTTACATGTACCACATAGATTTGTAGTATGGAGATATTCCTGATTTATTAAGGGAAAAAAAAAAATTAAAAAAAATCAAGAAAAAGGTGGGGACTTGCAGGCACAGGAAATTATCCTCACCTGAATGAAGCCCCTTCTTTCTACCCCTACACCTAATGAGAGTTTAAAAACACTCTTCAGACTTAGGTCTCTTACACTGTAAAACACAGCCTCAAGTAGGAAGGGAAATCTTGCACTGCTAAATCATCAGTGAAGGGTTGAGGAAGTACATACTGCAAGGCAGCGTAGAACCACCCTGTTCTGCATCTTACTTTTCATCTGAATAGGAAAACAGCCTAAAATTTTGGAATGTCAAAAGAAAAATAAAACAAGAAAGGCAATAAGAACTGGTAAGAATGTTCATTGAAAACCCTTTTTTTCTTCATTTCCATACCCAACAATTCCTTGATATTTTCTTTTCCAAAACAATGCTCATCAACAGTTGCCCTTCATTTGGGAATCTCACATCAGCTTCAGCCTCAATCCAGGTGGGAATCATATGGTTAAATCTGAAGTTTCAGAGTCTGGGTACTTCCATGAGAAAAAAGTTATAGTAAGTCTCTTCAGAATGAAAAGTGTCCTGGCCAACAGAGATAATGACTCTCAGAATCCTTCTAAAACAAATCTTTTTCATGCAGGAGATCTCGTCCTAAACTGTAATTACTGTATAGACTAGACTTCTAGATTTCCATCAAATGTATGGGAAGTCAGGACAGCAAGCTGTCATAAAGACACAGGCAAGGGAAGGTGATGGGGAGAAATTTATGTCCCCACAGTGGCATCTAGTGCCACTTATGTGTTTCAGAACTATCTCATGTGAGCGGCTGCTGCTCCAGAATAGGGTGGATCTGCTCTAAATCCCATGCCACATTGACCAGGACCAATTAGAGGTCTAGGATTTCCTAAGTTGACTCAAAAGCCACTATGTTTCAATACTTAGGTAAAATCCCTTTGTTTGGGGAAGATGAATTTAACATCTTATGCCAAGAAACATGTCTGCAAGTCCACAAGCTCTTTATGTCATGAAGTCAAGTAAACTAATATTTCTAGAAGACAGGGGACCAATTCTTTCAAGAATTTCCATGTTACATTAACCTCCTTTTCGCAACTGACTGTGACCATTTTATTTCATTTTATTAAAAGAACCCCAAACCCAACAATGGTAAAATAAGAGCAAAATGCCTTCACTATGAGCACAGATACTCTATTATCACTTTGTGACAAGAAGAAGAATCTTATCTGCCCTAAAGCAGCAGATTTCAAGAAAAAAAAAAAAAAAAAGACAAAAATAACCTCTTGTTTATAACCATTCAAAAAATAAATGTACCATTTCTTTCTGCCTAATAGGATACATCAGAAAAGCCAAACATTAAAGGCTGAGCCAACTGTGGTGGTTGCTGGAGCTGCAAAAGTCAATTTCTTGACTGATGGAAGCCTGTAGTTAAACCCAGGGCAGGAAAACTGAGCTTGAAGAAGAATTTGATGCAGTATAGAAAAGGAGGGTGAAGAGACAGACGCAGACAGGCCGTATAGAAATAGATCTCTAAACAGTACAGAGTGAAAAAAAAAAAGAAAACAGCAACCCCTTGAAACCCCCAAAAAACAAAAAGGATAAGGAAAAAGGGAAGAAATAGCCAGATGGCCACAATTTCCAAGTTTGTCAGCTGCAAGTTAAATCATCATCATGTAAGAGCACTGGATGTGAACTTGTCAATGTAATTCAACTGTTGAGAAAAATATTTGAAGGACAGTCCTTGAAGAGTGCAGAAGAGAGCTTTTCTCCAAGTTACTCCCCTGTCTCAATGTTCATTCACAGTGGAAAATGTGACAGCAAGATGAAATACCATTGTCCCTTATAAACGTGCTATTAATTTCAAAGCCCTTAGTTGCAATAGTTAGGAAAAGAAGCATGTGTCTACATGTGTGTGTCTTTCTGACTTTGAAAGCACTTTGATTAACCAATAGTCAGAACACCACTGAGCTGTAAGCAACGACAAGCATCCCTCTTTTGCCATGGGAAATGAGGAGTGGCGAGGAGACAGGCTTTTCCTGATGTTACACAGAGAACTCTGAAGTCAAGGGAGGGAAGAGCAAGCACAAGGTTAGGACACAGAGCTAGGATTAATGCAGGCCCTTGGAGGGATTTAAACGGTCTTGACGTATCATTTTGGAGCAACCTGCTGAGTGCAAAGTGGGGCTGGAGTGGCTCACATAGCCCAAACAGCAAGATTTCGGATATGTATGTAACATAATTCTGAGAATTCCCACTCAGTCTGCATTGTGAAGCTTGCCAAATCAGGAATTTCTTTAGCAAGACTAAAGCTATCAAGTTGCCTGACTGAGTAAGTGAATGTTTATGGAAGAGAGAAATAAACATCTTTCCACCACAAGGACCTCCTTTGGAAATTCTACAATCTTTATTACTGATCAGTCTAGACAAGGTGCCATCACAGCATCTTCTTGCCCACTGAGGACAAGGCACACACATGGAGGATTTCGCCTCCCTGGTATATCACAGTGACTGGAGTTCAAACAGAGGACTCGTCTCTTTCCGCATCCTTGCTTTGAAGCTGACCAACGGAATAGATTTTTGAAGAGAGGTGGGGGCAGGCGGGTTGCAATTTCTATGGCCTAAAAATAACAGCTTTCAAATTGACGCTGAGGAGGTGGAAAGATATGACAATAGAACACAAGTGAATGCTCTGTAAGAAACTGGAAACTGAAACAGAGAGATATGACCTGACACACAGAATCAGCACAACTGGCACATGATTTATTGATTATGGCCTGTCATCTGAGAGGCCCTCAGCTAGCTGAAAAGCCACAAAGCAAAGTAGTGTTTTTCTCTCTATAGAATTTGGCATTTGGAAATTGCATACACTTTACCTTTACAGTGATTACTCTCTCCACACAAAAGAATATGTGGCTTTGCTTTTGAAGGCAGGCATGGTGCAAACTATGTGATTTATTTTTTTTTTCAGCTGTCACTGCAAAAAGCCGTGGCTTATACTATTGATTCACACAGATGACTTGGAGGGCCAGGCAAACGTTTGATGGGGAGCAGTTGAGTGCAAAATCTGAATGCATTTGTGAATGTGGAACAAGATATTGCAAGGATACAAAAAAACACCACCACGAAAAGAAACCATCCTTTTATCCCCTTTGAATACACTAGTTTTGTCTGCATGAACTTCTGAGCCACTCTTTTGTGATCCTGCCTTCTTTCATGGTTTGGATGGTCAGGAGTACACTCTGTACTCCTAGCCCTGAAAAATTATTTCAGGGCAATATCTCTGTAGCAAAATAGCCCAAAAGAAAAATATTCACCCAGTGAGTGATCCATCTTCATTCCTTTTGAAGTCAATGGAAATGTGACTTCCAGGATCTTTGATCAAACATCAATAAACCGCAGGAAGCTCAGCAAAAGGCCACAAAGATGCTTGGGGCAGATACACTTAGGCCATGAGCAAAGGCCGGGGGCCAAGTGCTTGTTCAGCCCAAAGAGCTGGCATTGAGGGGACCTAGCAGCAACCCCCAGTACACTGAGAGGAGATCCCTAAGAAACCAGGCTCTTTGCAGTTGTGTGGGGTGGAAGGGTGAGAGACAGTGGGCATAAGCTGGAAAAAAAATTTGGATTGGATATAAGGAGAAAATGTTCCCCCTTGAGGACATTCAGACAGTAGAGAAGATGGTCTAGAGAGGTTGTGCTATCTCCATCCTTGAAGGATGTGTTGGAATAGAGCCCTGAGCAACCTGGTCTGACCCCCTAACTAACCATCTTTAAGAAGCAGTTTGGGCAAGGGACCTCCTGAGGTTCCTTCTCACCTGAGTTATCCTACAATCTTCACACCTCAGTGCTTCAAGAACTCATGCTACCTCCAGGATGTATTAGTGGTATGAATACTTGCCAGAAGATTAAATATAGAAATAACATTAAAAGAAATATGCATAGATTTTTATTACGTTTTTCTTAAGGTGGCTATACCAAATTTCAGTATTGGAATGCTTTATTAAAATATATCTGATTTCTAGGAGGGAAGGTGATTAACCTAACTGATAATCCAGTTGACAGAACAAGTCAAACTTGTGGATATTGGTGCTTGGATATTTGCATGTACATGGGCTTTAAAGAAGACCGCTCTCTACCATGTGTGGTAATGAAGATTTCACGTATAGAACCGGTATGCTAGAAAATATTGCAAACTGACTTTTTTTTTTTTTTTAAATTGAGGCTAAAAATGATGATTTCAAATTTCTGAATAGGATTTTAAAAATCATTCCAACTAAGAATTTCTTGGAGTCTAAAGGTATGTGCACACTACAAATCCAGGAGCACTGTAAACTCAGAATAACATATCATATTTTAATAAGTATCTTTGAAGAAATTTACAGGATATTATGGATCTCCATGCAAGCTTCTAAAGGCCAGACTACTGATACCCAACTTCTGTGCTTAGACCATGAAAGGGTATCCCACTATCTCACAGTACAATGCACTGCAAACTTAGTCTAAGAGATCTGGCAGGATCCCGAGTATATCTCTACGGGTTTCAGGGCATTCTCCTTTGCCTTCACAATGCTGTTAACTGAACAAAAACTAGCTTAAATCACATATTCAAAGTAATTGATTTCCTTTTCTTTCTTAGGGGCTCGAATGCTATTTTAATAGGGTCTAATTAAGATTACAAATAAATTCAACAGGGAAGTATTTCACAGAAAGCCTACCCTATAAAACATTTGTATTATTTTTTTTTTAATTTTGTCATCATTTCTACTTACATGACCTTAGAGGATATTATTTCTTTTATCCAATTGAATGATGTTGACCTGGTTTCAATATCTACTATTAGTCTGGAGGCCCTCTGTTCATGTGAGTGATTTAATGGCCAAACCGTCTAAAGCTAAACTCTTTGTCATATAGCTGACAAATCTTAAGTTTCAGTTTTTGAAATTTAGTATTAGGATTAGTTCTAAAGCATAACCCTTAGATCCAGAAAGCTATTTCAAGATGATGCAATTATGAACCACTAAGTCTTGATACAGAAAAGAGAAGATAATGAAAAGCCATGAAAAAGTGATAACATTTCCTTGGCATTTTCTCAGGGAAACAAAATAGAGAATAAGAATAGTCATAAACTCAGCATGGACTGATCATTTTTGCTGTGTAATTAATCAAAGGATCAGAGAGGCCTGTTAATTACTGTGTCCTTAGCATTTAGAACTGTTAACAGGTCTTCTAGACAAGCAGGAAGAAACTACACACAGGCTAAGAAATTATACAGCAGAGCAGAATTCATCTTTGCTATGAAGAGTCAGCCAAGTATTATTATCTTCCATCTCCACCTCTTCCTTTATCTTTTCCCATTTGTTAACCTGTGTATGTAGTTTAGCGGTCGTTCTCCTCCCTTGCCATCATATCCGTCATTTTAGGGTTTAGAACAGCATCAAATAGAGTTCTATAAATCACACAGGTTTTATATCTTGATTTTATACTTTTCCCTTCTGTATTTGCTTTGTATTCGATATTAGGACTGGCCAAGGATTAATGAGTTTCCAGGGTGTGATGCGTTTGGCACAGCATGGCTTACACTGGCCAGCTATTGCCTCTGCTTACCATGGCTGCAGTTGTTTGCAATGAACTACTGAGCTCTTAGCAGGGTCCTTAAACTAGCAGAAATGCTCTGTGGTGAGGATCATAAAAGCATAGATGCAGATTCTGAGATAACTCAGAATCACAGGGTACAATCTAAATGTAGCATTAAATATGATAAACTACCATGATCCCATGGCTAACAGGCAGCCAACAGTCCCTTCTCTAAGCCAGCAAAAGCAGAGGGATGGCCCAGTTACAGACATAGTATGAAGGCAGCAGACAGATTTTAACACTTCTTATATGTTTTTCCTTGCGGGGCTTTAAGAAGATACGTATTTGTTTTAAGAAATTGCAAAAGAGAAAAGTAATTGGAATTTGGCCAGTTTGGGCACTCATACGTAGCTATGGACTGAAATAGAAGAATGGTTTCAGAACCTCAATTTGAAAGCAAAATGACAAATTATCTCCAGAATCCCCATCCCAATATGAAACCAACAAACAATGAGAGAAAATTGACAATAAAAAAATATGAGTCTGGGTAAAACTCTGCAAGGTCCACTCATTGAACTGCCAAAACTAGTAGTTCAGTGGGTGTATGCCTCTGAGATTTGTATACATGATCTCCTTGTTCATCTTTTGTATGACTCATCTCCCCCCCAAAAAATTCTTGGAATGCACAATCCAAATGAAATCAGATTTCTTAAAGG
>VZRU01003860.1:13764-50408 GCA_013398155.1 Pedionomus torquatus | reverse complement strand
GGGGGGGAGGGGGGAAACAATGACTGCAAAGATAATAGCTTCTGGATATGTTATGTAAAAGATGTTTGGAATATGCAATTGGGAAGAGCATGGGTGATCAATCTTTATTTGGCAGCAAAATGACAGACAGTTTGAATGTGCCCAAGAATTTTTATAAAGGTCAGTGAGGGCAACTGCAGTACATGAAGCCATGGGAAACCAGAGCTCCATTTGTTCCAGTGTTTGTGTGAAGGCTTGAGAGGCATAAAAAGGAGACAAATAGGCTGAAGAAAATTTGTTTATTCCTCCTGGTCAGTCTGCTTTGAAAGTGGAAGGAAATGAGGTCTGTGTGCCACATCTGTGAAGACACAATCATCCATTATAATAATAGATTTATTTCAGAAACTTTAGAGGCGCTCAGAGGCCACTCCATTTGGGACTGCACAAATATATAGTCCAAGTCTTTCAAGCAGATATGCTTGAAAGTGCTTGAAAAATAAATAAAATAGAGAGAAAGGACAATATTAAATAGAGGGGAGAGGTGGGAGATGAGAAAGGGTAAGGCTGCATTTAGTGCATTTCTAAATGGTTTTTGAGTGAAAACAAGAGTAATTTAAAATATAACCATTACAACTAATTAACAGGAAAGGAACTGATTTGCATAGAGACTGTCAAAAATTGAAGAATAAATCTGTACAGAACTAGCACTCACCCCAAACATGCAATTCTGGTTTTAAAAATAGACTTTCTAGAAAATGTATATGTTTCATTTGGGGGTGTGTGGTTTCTCTGGGTGCTCAGAGTCTGGACAAGTATACAAGGTCATTAAACCTGCATGTTTATTCTGATTAAGCTTTCAGAATTCATTACATTCCTGCAACAACCACTGAATTCACTATAAAATTTTATTACAATGGCTAGGGAAGATATGCCTATCTAATTGCCGAAGGCTAAAGAGCAAGTAAGACACACTTGTTTGCACACCCAGCAATGGTATCATTCTGTACTAACGCTCACTGTTACCTTAAATATTATTATTCCTATTCCAACTTTAAAAAGAAAGCATTTATGGAAGTGTGGCTTTCATTTTATGTCCTTCCAATCCAAAAGAATGCATAACTCGTTTAAAAAAAAATATAAAAAAAAAAATAATATGTAAATTACCCTTTCAGACAAAACTTCTACAAGGAAAAAATAAAAGAATACCACAGTGAGTTTTATTTTATTAGTCCGAAACCACAAGCACCTGCCAGTATATGGCATAATAGCTGAACTAAAGGTTTCAGTAGGTTCTTCTGGTCAGACTCAAGACTTTTTTTCTTGTCAGCACAACTCTGCTTCTCTGCAACAGCATTTTGATCATTTTCTTTTATCCTCTTTCTAGCCTTTAGTCTTAGCTGGCCTGAGTAACCTAAGAAAATAACTTTAAAGATCAGTCTAAAAACATTTCCATACCTTGTTTTGATTTTCACTCTGTAGCTTGCCAGAAGCCTGACACTGCTTAAACGCTGGCAACATAACTCCTCCTGAAAAAGTGATACCCCCTTACGTACAGCTGAGCTCTTTGCTGGTTGCATGCAAGATATGGTTGGTGGAGCAACGAAGCTATAGTGACAAATGTGTTTTGATTCCTTTCGCGTGGTGAAACAGTTCTCCTAAAATGATTGAGTTTTCAGAAAGACTCAAGTCCTAACCTCGTCTGAATCGCTGTGGTGTCCCAGCCTGCGCAGCCAAACACAGAAGCATGCCATCATTTCTAGAAACCTGAAGAGACTTTGAGGTTTGCCCTGACAACCAGTTCTCTCTTCCTTCCTCAGTAGATGCTGCAGTTACACTGTAAGGCACCAATGTAAAGTGTTTTTCTTAACCCACACACATTTTACCTGTATAAATCTGGATCAGTTAATATATTTGACTTAAAATTGCACCAAGGCTAATTCGCAGATTCATTTCACTTCACAGATCTCTCCTGAGACTGCAATCATAACTGCATATGGTTTAGGGTCAGTCTTTTTGTAGAAGACTTAGTCTCATATGATTTTAAAAGGCAATGACCAGAACTTAAAAAGTTGTCCAGCAAACACCTGGTAATTTTTTTCCAAATTCTCAGCTGATGTAAACTGAGATGGTGCCATTGATATGAAGGTCTAAAGTTACACCTACTGAGAGTCTAGCCCTTCTAATTTGTTTTTTGTCCCCTACTGTATGAGAGTTTTCCCAAGTGCACAATTCACAGGTCTATCTTTAGATACAGTGACCAACTAAAGGTCAGAAAAAGCCATTGCCACAGCACCACTATGAAACGTAAAGCACTTCCCGTTTGTGCAGTCAACACCTTATATAGAGACACAAAATATATGCATACAGCTAATGAAAATATAAAGACCAATATTCTAAAAATATGCCCTATGACAGGTGAAAAATTTCTTGATGAAATTAATTTCCTAAAACTACATTGCAGGGTGATTACATTATAACTGATGTACTTTACACCTGGAAAAGTATGAATGATTTAAATGAGATAGGAATTGAATCTGTGCGAAACCAGAACCATCATCAGTTAATAGACTTTATTTCACTGAATTGAACTGAGCTTGAGTTAATTTGCAGTCCATTCACCAAAATCTGTCATAGCTTGGCTGTGATGGAAGTGTTTTTATCACAAGACATAATGGAGTGAAGTCACAGAATTAAGAGAAATAAGGTGAGGGAGGAAATTTGACACACACACTGGCATACATTCCAATGAAAAAAGTGGTTTCAACAGCAGCTTTACTGAATCAATATTTATAATGTCATAAAATACAGGGTCTCCTTTTGGAATTCAGCCTTTTCTGTGTTAGATACTCTGCACAAGTATTTCCAAAAGATGGTCAGTACCCTAGAAAGCTTACAAGTCCAATTTATGTTAAAAACAACAGTTGGATAAAACAATCAAAACTGATGACTGCAATCTGTTTCATATATAAAAATAAATAAATAAATAAAAAAGGATAACTGAGAAGCAACTTGATTATGTTTCATAAATACCTCCAGAGGTTCTCCATGTAGCAAAGAAAGGCATAACAAGGAGCAGTTGTTGGAAGTTAAATCCAAACAAATGCAAATGAGAAATCAGTCAGAAAATTGCAGTAAAAATGATTAGCCAAGAAACAAAAGTATTGTGATGAATGCCAGGCTGTCCATCTTTTCAAGCTTTCCAGCTAAATCTGAAAGGCAATAACAAGACAAGGTTTGGTCTTGACTGCACTTAGGTCATTGCTACCAAGGTTTTCACAGGTGGGTGTGTTTGTGGTACTCTCCAAGGCAGCTGGAAGCAGCGCCTCTGAGCTGCAAGCTATTTTCCCAATTTAACATGGTACATTTCTCAAACTGTGACTGTGGTGAGCTTGTGTCTCATTGCAAAAGAGCACTTGGAATCTTTGGTGCAAGCCTGATGAAGGTGGGCTTTCACTATATGCCAGACCAGGTGGTAACTGAAACAAAAAAATCTACAAGGTAGCAGTCAGATTAGCAGCAATAAGGAGAGTTATCAGTGACCCATTTGCAACCAACCTGAAACAAAGCTGAAAAGACATTTTATCTATTTCAGTCCTCATGAACAGCTATACTTTTCTGCTTTGAAGAGAAATCTTCTGAAGGAAAGCTATGAACTTGTAAACTAGCTTACAACTCAGTCTTTGATAAATTTCAGTTTTCACTCAAGTTCACGAGACTGAACATCTTGTATGGTTTCAAGAACACACCTTAACACAGCCATATCCTTGACAGTGAGGTAGTAGAGCTGGGTTTAGGCTTGCTATATAGTATGAGATGTCCAAGATGTCCATCTCAGTTTCATGAATTTTCCACTCCTGTTGCTGGAAACACTTGTTCAGTTGTGCTGCTCAGAGGTGCTGTACATGGCAACATCAGAGCATAACAGTTTCTGGAAGATTGTGAGGATATTTATTTCATGAGGTTGACTTTCTCTGATAACCTGGAAAATTCACACAGTTTAAATNAGGTAGTAGAGCTGGGTTTAGGCTTGCTATATTGCTATATTGCTATATTGCTTCTATTGTTTTCAGTGCAGACCTTCCTTTAGGATTTACTTTTATTTTCTCGGTGTTTCTAGACTATCTTCAAGGTGGCTTAGGGTGCCTCTTTCCAACTGATATTAAACATTTGCACAAAGATTTGGAAGAGATGTTTTGGAATTTACAGAGTGTATTTTCACAAAAAAACCCACACAACCCCACCCAAAACCAAACCCAAAGCACCCAACAAAACGAAAAACAAACCGAAAAGACAAACTTCCCCTGTAATTTAACAGGATGAAGTTTTACAACTGATGTCACTGATGCCATGTAGATCAGTAAGATGCTTTCTCTGTGCCTTACTTTATGTTTCCTTTCCCCTCTTTGTTCCTGTCATTCACATATCTTCCTTTCTTATTCCATTCCACGTATTCAGGATTAACACTTGAAAACTCACTCCTAAACGGTAATTGAAGATTATAACTTTTCAAACAGATTGTTTTCTCCATAGATACCTTAAAATAGCACAGGTTTTAGAACTGGAACTTTATTGGAAAAGCATGAGAAATCTACATAGAAAATTATTCCAAATCTGTCCAGATGTACGACCAGTATTTTTTAATTTTAAAATTAGAGAAAAAATAGATATCTGTATTCCAAAATGGTTATATTAAAACCAACCAACAAAAAAATACCACTATCATTTCTTGTTATTTGTTAAGAAAAAGTGGCTATTAACCAAAATAAATTAAAACTAAACCTGAAAAATATCTTTCCCTTTTATGATAAAAAAAGATAGCTGGAAAAAAAAAATCACTAAAAGGGATTTGGATTCTTTTCCACACAGAGTTACTTGATGCAGCATTTGGCTATCAGCTGTGTCCAAATAGGTGTGGGTTACAGCTGCATCATCCTCAATGTGCAATATTTGGCATGATATGAAAGGGTCAGGGCTTTTGAAAAAGGCAGAAATAAGGATAACTTGTAGGATGGAAATTTCAGGGCTATCTCTAAATCCCACTGCCTAGATTCCTTTCTCTTACTAGTGGAGATTCATGGAAAGCTTTGTTGCTGGAGGCAAAAGCTGCATCTCATACCCTTGAGAGAGAAGATGTAGAAAGGAATTACAGCTCTTACTGCTGTCAGCAATTTTAACCTATGTCTATACCAGGAAATTAAATGGTGCCGGTTTCCATTCCCAGCAGGCAGTTTACAAGAGGCAATCTGTTTTTCTCACACAGGCAGGTCCTGTGCATGTCTGAGTTACAGGTAAAGGCAGCACCTAATTTCCTAAGGGGAAGGAAGTCTACAAACCTCTGATGGAGAGAGGAAGAGGAAGGATGCTTTTTAATTTGAATTTCCTCCCATCCTTTCCCATTTGTTCTCAAACAGAGATTTGCAACAACTGTTGCAAAGATCCAAGAAAAAAAAAAAAAAAAAACAACAAAAATAGAGAAGTAGATACAAGACTATTCCTAACACATTGTTTTCTGTGCAGAAAAAAAGGTTTCATAAATACCTTAACATGTACCTCAAATGGCTCTGAGGGCTAATGCTTAATTTGCATCCTTGATGTAATCTTAATAAATCAAAAACTGTGATTCTGTGAAAAACAACAGTACCGAGCACAGACTTAGTGGGAGGATTGAAAGGCAAGTGTAGTAAAACAGCAATAAACATCACAGCCTAATCCTCTTCTCCTCTGTCCAGGTGGAAGTCAGGAGCAACTCCTCTCTAATGAACACAGCCATACTGGAGTAAAACAGGTGTAAAGAAGAATAGGCTCCTGCTGTATAAACTGAAGCAATTTCAGACTTGGCAGTAAATTCTGATAAACATGCTACAGTGCAGCTGTATATTAAATAACCAATTTAGAACAAAAACATTCCGCTAATGCCTGCATTTTTCTTTAGACTAATAGGTGGATGAAATACAGTATTTCTGAAACAAATGACAGGGAGCGTTAGGTTTTGAAACATGTTTTCTTCAGTTGCCTATAATAACAATAGAAAATGAAGGAAAAATTGCCCAGGATTCACAGGAAAGGGTACGCTTTTATACAAAAGAGACATCAGACCTGGATACATGTAGGGAATACATTTCTCTGCACTGAGATTCATAACGGTGTTTAGCCACCTAATACCAGTTATACAACACTCAAAGCCTAGACTGGGAAAGAGGGGAAAGAAGGCTACATAAGTGTTTGAGTAGGATATCCATGCCCTGAGCTGTAGCTGTTTCACATGGGGGCATGAAGAAACCAAGGAGCAGAGGAAAAGAGGTTTTGTCTTTGGTGCAAAACCCCACAATAACCTAAACACTGTGTGAAGAGACCTTGATTGTCTACCTAAGAAGAGCATATCAAGAGTACAAAACAAGCTTTCAGTCTCCAAAGTTCTGTTTTATCTGAAAACAAAGCAAATCAAGATATAAAAAAAAGTAAAGAACTTCAAATTTCCCTTGTTACATGAAAAGATGAAAGAACCACACAGAAAAAAAACCCAAACCAAACCAAGCCAAAACAAAACAAAACAAAAAACCAAACTCTTCTAATATTTCTTTGAGGAATTGGTTCTTTTTGAAGTCTTGGTCTCAAGCTAAGACTGACAAGGACATACTGAACTGCACTAAACTCTACATGGTCTTCTACAAAAACACCTTTTTGTTACTTTTGAGTTGCAGCCATGATTATACACTGGGAAGGAACAACATTCCTCCATGTGAAAACGTTCTCCTTAACCTCAAATGCAGCAGCCAGAACAAGACAAATGAAAACCGTCCCTCTCTGTTTCTCTGCCATGGTCCATCAATCAGAAAGGAGAACAGACATACCCTCCAAATAGACAGTTTTAATCATATTGTCAAAACAAGCTCCTCTGAGCTTCATCTCTTATCAACATCTTAGCTCTGAAGCTGGTAGCCTAATTTCTGCAGAAAATGTCTTAAGACAGTTCCTACATCTCCCAGTAGCACATAAACTATTAGTTAAAGTACTCTTGACGCAGAGATCTTATACCCCTTTCAATTAAGAACCTAGGTCTTCCAGTTCCTGAAGAATACTGTATCTACCGGGCTGCTCTACAAGACAGCACAAATCTCAGGTTCTGGATTTGGGGAATTTAAGATTAACTTTCTGGAGAGAATTTGTACCTTGAGAAGCTGGTGTTTGAGCTTAATTAAGAAACAAACATTTATTTTCACTGAATATAAAAGGAGCATTGGTTGTTAAAAGGACTCTTGGTTGTCTGGGTTCCTACTCTCAAAGAAACAATGTGGTAAAGGAAATTAAGTACAGCAGTAGGGCTTATTGCCCTTGATCAACCTTGAGTGGGCCCATCATCTGCACCATCACCCTGTGGGACCAGGAATACTCCTTAAGCTTAAGTCTGGTCATCTAGTCTTTGGATTTTCCTGTTTTGTTGGTCCACTTCTTTGCAGCCTTCCCACTGGCTGTGCCTCCTACGTGGACATTGGACCTATGCAGTAGGCAGCTCAACTCCTGGGTAGGCCCTTTGTGTGTGCCTTACTACTCATTTCCAGTCCTGCCTTTGTCCCCGTACCTTTGGACCTGTGTTTTAGCCTTGTCTCTATTCCTATTTCTGACTCCATCTCCTTTCTCCCCTGACTGGGATCCTTGGATGTATCCCAGACCTAGTCAACCAGTTGCTGTTTCTGTCACTGCTGATGGCCCCTGTCACCAGAACCTGGTGAGGTGCACCCCATGGGTGAGGGCATTGCACGAGCTTGGCTCCCAGCTCTGTTTCCTTAGGGGAGAAGCCAAAACTTGCTGCTCCCTGACTGGTGGATCTTGGCCCAAGTTTTGTGCATTGTTGCACCCTGTGCTGAGTATGGCAAGAATGTGAGAGATGTCATGTGAGCAGAGCTAGCAAAATGGACCTTTAGATAATTTAGGCTTTTTAATTTCTAGATGGGCTTCGGTAGGTGCCTACATGCTCAGCTCCACCCAAAAGGTGGTGACAGTGTCAGATAGCAGCAGAGTATCTAAAGAAAATTAGCCCCCCAAAATAGAGGGGCAGGAACAATCCAGTCTCAGAAACCTTTGAAGCACACTCTGACACACACCTTTTGTCTCTGTTGTATTCAGAGCCCCTTTATTTTATATTGCATTGCATTTGTGATGTTTATCTCCCTTCTGGATCATCACAGCATAAATTTCCACTCATTTTTCTGGCAATCTCCTGTCAATTAGATTATAGGCTCTTTTTTGGAGGAATTTGTGTTATAGGTGTGTTGTCCAGCATTTACTATAATAAAGACTTGCTTTCACCTGGAGGTCACAAAGCACTACTTTAAGAGGACGTAATCATGCCAGCAACGGTGATAATATATTTGTAAGTGGTGTTTTCAGTCTGACTAATGATTTTTGCAAGGACCTGGAGCAGCTTTTCAGTTTCCTGTGCCTCATGCTTCCACACTAGCAGGAGAAAAATCATATTTACAAGTGCCACAGGATAACACAAGATAATAAAGCTTTCTGAGCATCATCTATCACATCAGCAATGTCTTCTAGAAAGAAAATATTCCTAGAAGTGTGATCCCCCAACTTACTTGTGGTTTTAGCATTTTGATGGAGAAAGAGGGAGTTACGTTAGCTGCATTTGTACAGATATTCATATTAACATATGAATCTGAACCTATTTATGACCAGATTTTTCATTTTGAAGGGCAAGAGAAATCTGGGACAAGTAACAGAATATGATCTTATCTCTTTTTCCCACAGCTGCTGGAGGAATTTGTAATGTGAAAGCCACGGGGTGAAGCAGGTTGGTATATTTGGGATTCAGCATTTCATTTAAAGCCTGCTCCCAGAACTGCTGTAATCATACGGGTGAATGTTAATTTCTATTAAATACATTGCAAAACTGTACAGCATGTGCTGTCTCTGGGAAGATGCCACTAAGAAGAGATACTGCAGCTGATTTGCCAGAGTGTGGTGGGGAGGGGGAGGAGGAAGGAAGGCACAAAGAACAAAATGTCCCCACAGCCACCCACGAGGACACACTCCTAGTGAGATATGAATCAGCAACAGCCAAGAAAGCCCTGACGCCTAAAGGGGATTATGTAAGAATATGAGATAAGTGGCATCACTGGCACCTTTGGGTATCTCTCAGGCGTTTAACTGTGTCATATAACCTGGGAATAGACACTTCTCTAGTCTATGGAGGAAGCCAAGCAGTTGCTGAGGGTGATAACTTTAATAAGATGCCTAGAGCAGAAAGGCTTGTAAATTAGGCATCTCAGGTAAATGCTCTTTGGGTGTGCTGAATACAAGTGGCGAGCTTAAATCTTTCTCATTCCAGCATTCTGTTGCAAAGAATAGATGTCAGAAGAATAACGATAGCACATCATTACCATAATAAGACATTATAAGAATGATTCTTAAACAACAAACTATAAAATTCACTGAAAAGGTATATCTGCTCTTTTACTGACCTTGGCAAAATAAGGACTTCAGGTAGAGCCTTGAGACACAAGAATAATCAATTTTCATTGCTGTCATCTGCTCAGCAATGTCAGCAGGGATCAAACTGTGTTCTCACACATTGATATCTCTGAAGTCAGATGTTCAAGTAGGTCTTCTTGGCCCATGAGTACGACCCGCTGTAGATCCTTTCTTTCTCCCTGCTCTGCAGAGGTCTATGGTGATTTAACCAAAAAGATTAAGTGCATGCAAAACTGATCACAGTTAATAAATTACAATTGTTAGCACTCATTTTTCAGAAGTGAATCATAGCTTTGACATTCCGCTGTTGAGTTTGAAACCACATTAGGACTAAAGAGATTCCAGGTTGTGTATATTTTGGGAGCCAGTACATTAGAAGCATGGGGAGAACAACTTTCAGTTAGTACTTCAGTGGCAAAGTTACTTTGGTTTTGTGATATTTAGCATTCCCTTTGAGGGACATCATACAACAGCTCCCAGGCTCTACAGATAGCCATACTGGAATTCCAGTTTGCTTCTAGGAATGGCTATCCTATACTTTTCTGAACTTTTCTCTGACCATGGGCAGTATAGACTGGAACTGGAGAGAGAGCAACAGAAATTAAAAGCAGGAATGTCAGGTTAGTATTATTGGAAGATCTGTGCTCAGATGTGACACAGCCATGAGACTTCACGAGGTGATTTCAAGCTATGTGGAGCTCAGCCACAATTCAGCTTCAGTAGTTTTGTAGAAAACAGACAGTTACAGGGTTTATCATCTTGGTGGTCTGTAGGTATGGGATCAAGGTCATAACCATTGCATAATGAGGATTGCTGCCACTCACTATTTGAGGCAACGGATATCTGCAATATTTTTGGTCTGCCCATCAGTGGGCTCTTTAAGGAAATGAGCCAGTTGATCCTTACAAAGAAGGTGAAAAAACAAAAAGTTCTTATGCATGTGGGAGAATTTGTTTATTTATCCAAGAGACAAACATGAACAGTTGGTAAAACACAGAGAAATTTGAGGAGCAAGATGGAACAGAAAGGCAATACGCAGGTGGAAATGTCAAAGAAAGAAGTCTAAGAAAATATCACTTCACATGGACACTTCTATCTCATGTTATACAAGGTGTGATATGAATTTTCACACAAGGCTCATTCATAATCAATATTTGTTGAAACATTGTATCAGCTCAATGACCTAAAAACGGCTGATCTTTATACCCTTGAAATTATATATCTCAAAGTCAGGGATTTCTCATTTATGATTGTCTATACTCACACTCTTGTCAATGTGCAGAAATGCTATATACAAATGAAGAGTGAGATGAAATCTTTAAATACAATAGGGAAGACAGAATGTATATTGTTTGATCATCTACTCCCAGACAAATTTTTTTATTATTTACTTTGTTCCAACACTTCAAAACTCTGAATGTATAAAAAATTTCAATACCTTTTTTTAGCCATGCCCAAAGACTAGAAACAGAATGGCAAGATGAGATGAGATTTATTTTTTTTTCAATAAGCTTTCACTTTATCAGTGTGCATATTAGCATTTTAGTAGTTGTCTTACTATGGATTTAAGAAGATATCTGGCATAAGTTAAAAAGTTAATTTTCCACTTTTAGTTTTATCCAAAGTCTAATCTGAAAATAGCGTTAAGGTAACCAAAACCATCTGAAATGAGGAAAGATCCGTTGAAGTCATTAGATGGAAAGTGCCAAGGCTTGTACACACCCCTGGAAGCACTTGTTTTCTGATCACTAATTCCTAGCATATGACAAGTCAGAATGTAGCTTTCCTGAGTTTCCTGAAATCAGTGTTACTTATTCGCAAAGATCATTTTTTTCCCCACTTTCCACGTTTCTGCATGTTCCTGGATCACCACCAAAGTTTGTTTGAAAGGGGAAGGACAAAGCTACTTAGAAGATTGGACACCCATTCTATTTTAGTTTTTAAATATATAAACTATTCACTATGGTTTCAGAAATCCACCATAAATGCTCCCCCCTACAGCACCCACCCTCCATTTCTTGCACTGGTTTGTAAAGCTCCCAAAAGTTGTGGAACAGCCTGTTTCAAGAGAACTTGTAAGCAGGAACACATTAATGGGTATCAGGTGCAGCTATGAATTTAATGAATGGTTTGTTGGAAACCACATTAAGTAGCAACATCCGTCTGCAGATGAGCTCTGCAATGTCCTTATTTCAAGCCCAGGCAGATGGAGGATTTGCGACGTGCTTACTGTTTTCTGGTTCATGCAGCATCGTTTGCTTGTAAATACATTCACAATCATGTTTGAAAAGATTTGGAGCTTGACTGTCCAGCCTTTTATTTTTGCAGCTTCCCCTTCAAGGTAATGAATGTAGGAAGAATGTAACAAGGTTCATCATGAGAATTAAGCTGGTTTAGGATTTTATCCTGTTCAAAAAAAATCCCACAATGTTTTTTTGGGCTTTTTTTGTTTTGGGTTTTTTTTTTTTGTTTTGTTTTGTTTTTGTTTGTTTGTTTGTTTGTTTGTTTTCTCAAACTTTAGCCTGGAGAATGGGGGTGAAAGGAGAACTGTCAGGATCTTTTTAAATTTTAAATTTTAAAATTGTCATTACTTTCTGATCCTAAAGTAAATTTAAAATCTCATATTTAGGAACAAAAAAGGGGAAATACTACATCAGGTATCAAGATCAATGACTTCCTGATGTTGCTGTAAATTAATTTTTAATGCTGTTATTCAAAAATATCCAAATTTATTTCTACTTTCATTCATTTGCAATCCAAATACCTCCTATAATATTTATATATGGCTGTCTCCTGGGGGATAAAGAGGTGAAAACATTTTTTCAGGAAATTGTTTGGACGGTATATCAGTGGATAGACTGGACTATCAAGTACTACTTTCTTCCCATACCCCTTTCCCAAGGACATCAGAGGAGTTAATCCCTCAAATATTGTGTGAGCTCTAGGCTTTTATTTTCTTATGATTCAAATAAAAAGAATCACAGAGGAAAAGGAAGAGCATATTGAATATTCACTATTGTCTCAAACATAAGGAAGTCCATTTTGGGAATTGTTACAAAAAAAGGACATTTTATTAATGATATCTTGATCTTAAATGACTTTTAAAAGTTGCTGATCAGTAACTGGGCCAAGTTCAACATCCTGCATATAATTATCCTGTCTCTTTCACTGATTGCAGATAATTTAGACCAAGTTTTTGAAGGACCACATTACTGAGTTGTTGAGGTGAGATTTCTTAGACATACAAAAGCAATAGGAAGGTGTGAAAATGTTTTTTGATAAAATTATACCAGTTTAAATACAGAATGTAAAATATCATTCTATAAAATTCCTTTCCAAGTGTAAAAAGTAATCAGTCCCAGTCTCACTTCTTCCATGTCAACAAAGCTTCATTGACTTCAAAACTATTCCCAGTAGACAAATAATGTAAATATATAACACTACTGAAGTCAATGGGCCTCTGATGACTCACGTCAGTTGGAGCTGCAGTTCAGCTCACTGTTTGCAGAAATTTCCAAACTTGGAAACTCTTTCTCACATTTCTAGCAAAGTCAAAATAGGTCTTTGTGAAATAACTGCAGCAAACAGTAAATGATGTATGAAATGAAATATCTCATCCATCCCATAGATGAAGAATGTGCAGAGGAAGCTTTGTTGCTTTCACCACCCAGTTTCGAATGAGTCCCTGATGCAGAACCATCATTTGCGTGGTGTAAGGGTAGGAAGGGGGTGATGCTGTCATTTTTATCTGCTGTCAAATATGGCACTTCCATGTAGAGAGATTCAGATTTCATGCCTTCCTCATTTTTGCAATAAATACTGTTCTATATTCTCTCAAGTAGCTTCTGTTGACTTTGATGAGAGGTGAGCCTGCAGTGTTGGGGATCTGTTCTTGTCTATCTAAATATTTTACATTAAATTTTTATATATAACAGATCTGATCTCTTAACACATGTCTACACTACATAGTAAAGTGATGTGTTAAAGATCCTTAAGCTTTCAATCAATAAACTGGTGTATCTAATGTGTTGACATGCAAATTTAGTGGCTAAGGTCACAAAACCAGTAGTGATTTACCAGCTTGGTGATGTGTCCAAGCTAATATCATTTGCAAGATATTGTTTATTCAGCACCAGCTCTTTACTCCTTCAGAAGGTCTGCAGTTCACCTAAATTCCTCCATTTTGAAGTTAGATAAATGGTTTGTGTAGCTTACCTAGATTTTTCCACTAGACAGGTCCCAACATCCAAGGTTCATCTTACTGAATACAAAAATCCCTCTGAATAGCAGTTATGAGCTTAATCAGAGTAGAAAGAGCCTAGAGGACTGGTTTAAAATCATCTCGGTCTGGTGAAGTCAGGTGTGGTGAACCCCACCTGAACAGTGAATTCAACAGGCATTGTAAGATTTCTGCTGTGTAAAACCAGAAATACTACAAAAGTAAAAAAATGTTTGTTTTGATGAAAAGAAGAAAAATGAGTTCCAGGAAGTTCTGAAACTAAAAGAAAAAGCCCCAGCAAGGCTGAAGAAGCTTCTGAAAAGGAGCAATTTTTTTTCCCATCTCATTGGATATCCAAAACTGCTCATTTTTAATGGCAAGAATGACTTCATGTCTTTATGTGATAGGCAAAGGAGCTGTGAAGAACGCTTCTGATTTTGAAAACTTGAATCTGTAGACCTGTGACTTCTTTTTGGCATCTCTGTTATGACAACCATGTCTGACCCACACAGGACAGAATTTTAACCAGGATCATGTAACCATTCTGCCTATCTCAGTAAGATTTTCTCACTGTAATATTATGGATAGAAATGGATTAGACTCTCTGTGGTGGCTGTGTTTCCAGTAGCACTCAAGCAGTCAGAAAAGCAGCCCATATTCAGGATATTTGTATTTAAGCATCTCTAAAATTCACACTGTTTTGATACATCACATCTCTAAATTCTTACCCTCCCCTATTATTCATTGGATTCTGAAGGTCTGCTTGGCAGAGACATGGTAGGAAATTTAGCCATCTTGCTTGGGGTGCTTCTGAGTTCCAGTATGTTCTTCCTGAAGCTTTGTTGGAAACATTTTGCTTGTCTCTGAAAGCAGGGTGATTTGATCACTCTTGGCAGTCACAGTTTCCCCCCATATTTTGTTTTGTTCCAAGAATGCCAAGAAAATGTTCTTTCTTTTAGAAAATAGTCTTCTCCCTGCTGAATTCACATTAAGATATCCTCAAAGGGCTTTACTGTCACCTTCTGTAGGTTAAACCAACAGGATGTCCCCCTTTCCTCCCCCTAACTTTGAAGAACATCACACTCGGTTGCCTTTTAAAGCTTTTGAGCTACAGTCTGTTATCTACATGCAGTCAACATCACACCACGAAGCAGCATCTAAGAACCTGAAAACTGTATTTTCTTTCTAGAAGAAGAGAATAAATATGCAGAGTTATTAGATACGCTCATTCTCTACCACCCTGTAGGATACGTGAACATGGCAGCCACTGCTGTGATTTCTGTGCAGGGTAGATGCATGCAAGTTAAGGAGAAACTGGCTCACTGAGGCAGAAGCAACAATTCAGCCTGTCCATTCCCAAGTGTCACGCAATTTTCTGTGCTCTTTGGTCCAGTCTGATTGAAGCCAGCTAATTCCAAAGCAGTTCATACATATTCTTACTAGATGACAGGCACAGTGGTGCAGCTAAGATTCACGTCACTGGGTAAGAAGCAGATTTCCGTATCTCTTGTTACTTATCTACCTCAAGAATATATGTTTGTCTACTTCCAAAAAGGATGGAGAGGTTGACAAGCTGGTGCTGACATGAGCATCATGTCAACTGACCAGTCAGAGCTCCACAGAGGAGGTAGCATCAAGTTGAAGAGTTCAGATTAGCCTGAGAGAAAAGCAGTGACACAGCATGAGCAAGGGAATATGTAGTTCTTCATCTCCAGAACAGGTCATTGCAGAAGGGAAAGATTTTTCCCTCTCTTTTCTGGGAGTTTTCAGGGGATTTGACACATAACAAAGTTATCATGTGTTGATCATTTACCATCTGAACCTTCATAACTGCTCGTGGTGAACAGGATGTGCTTTGGCTTCACTTAAGCCTCTTTTATTGTGTGCTGAAAGATATGAAATTGCCTTTGTTTTGGAGTGAAGATCCATCTTACTGTATTTGGAGAGAATTTTTACTTTGGAATCTCTCATCTACTTCAGTAACTAAAACCAGATCATGAGAAATGGTCACTATGAGCAGAGAACAAATAATCTCTGTCCTCCCATTCCTCTGTGATAATCATTTCCTGATCCACCAGCCAGCAGCACCAATAGGTGGACCTGCTTTGGTTGGACTAGGTTATCTCCAGAGAACAGTTCCAACTCCTACCATTCTGGGATTCCCAAATTTGTGCACACTGGAAAACATACACATGGACAATGCTGCGAGCTCAATGATGTCCTTGGAGCTCTAACTTTTGGTCAACATTTCATTCCAACTCAAATACCTACCCAAGAAGATAAGAAAATAAAGGCAAGATTATTTCTAAGACCAAATACACGACAGTAATGTTTGATGTTACACGTCACCAAGCCAGAGAAAGAGAAAGAGCACCTCTAAGAGATGTACTCTCTTACAACTCATGATAAATGAGGGGCAGGGAGGAGTGAAGACAGAGAGAGGGAGATTTTGTTTTAAATCACCATTTTCAGAGAAATTGACCCTACAGTCACAGCACTGATCCAATTTGATAATGTTTAGACGCTAAAGTGGAAGTCAGAGAATCAAAATAAAATTAAAATAAAATTAAAAAATGGAAGAGGAAAATATTCAGACTGAGTATTAAGGAAAACAGAAGAAAAGAAGACACTTTAGAAAGAGAGCTACAGTAAATTCCAAAGAGAAATGGTGGAAACCCTAAGAAATTCATTGTCCAATATTTTTTTTCTGGCCAGAGGAAAAAATATACTTTGGAGAGCAAATCTTCATTGTCAGGGGAAATAAGTATATTTGCTATTATATCTTTCTTATCTCAGGTTTCTATGAATATGTGAGATAAGCCAAGTAGGGAAAACCCTTATCTTTTACACTCTGCAGCAGAAGAGTAACATTAGTGCAATTCTGTTACTAAAGACTGGAGATTTATTTAATTACTTTTTTCTTCCAGGAGATGAAAGAATTCAAGGTGACAACAGCTAGCATGGGAAAAAACAAAACAAAACAAAACAAAAAAACCACAACTATGTAGAGAAATATAGCTATACTACTATTGTTAACTGCTGTTCCCAATCCCAGCTTGAAGCATCAGGTCTCTGTTAGGGAATATCTGCACAACTACTTCAGGAAATGTACCTGGTTTCGCTAAGCAGCAGAGCAGGTTCTTGCTTCTTTGCAACTTCACTGTGAACTTTAGTCTTCATGTTCATGTATGTCTGGTTAAATACCTTCAGGGCTTTCCCCTTCTCCACTTTGGACTAAATCCCTATTAAATCTGACATTTCATTGTTGTTTCAAAAAGATTGAATATAGATTCTTCTATACATAGCTTGAACCTTTGATATTTGCATCCAAGTATATTCAAGGAATATGTCTGTATAGCTGCAGAAATAGCCTATATAATGAGCACCATATGAGAAAGAAATAAATGTTCGGACCAGAGTCTTTTATTCTCTGAACAGGTGTTTTGCTTTTAACACTACCTTCTCTTGCTTACTTAGCAGGTTTGCAATCAAGCCTCATTTCAGCAGAGATGGTACATCAGAGGAACTGGTCACTCTTGGCAGTAAAAGGATATTTTATGTAGTCCTCCATAGATCTCTTCTATGTCTACTCTGTCCCAAAGGGAAATAATCAAAATCACACAGATCCAGCCACATGAATTTCAGTTCATCAGAAATTTGGAAGGAAGCTAATAGCTTATCAACTGAAAATGGTATAAAAAAGACAGAAAAACTACAACGTATTATCCAGTCATCCACACTGACAGCATAAATGAAAGATTAAGAGTTCATATGTTTTTCATTGTGGTACATTGACACCTTTGACCAAAGGGAGGGAAAATATCCTTCTGTTAGAATTAAATAGTAATTTCTCAGTGAGACAGCTGCACTAGATTCTTATGGGGGTTAGCAATCAGATAGAGATCAAGACCTACATTTTCCTAGAGTCTGCTATGCAATCAGTTCTATAGTGCAAAATAAGGAAGCAATTACATGTCTAAATTCTTTTATGCACATGATCATAGACTTTATTTTTTAAAACAGTACTTCCGTGGAGTTATTGGTGTGGTTTTACTAGGAGAAATACTGTTGAATCTGAGATTTTGCACTAGATAATCATAGAATTCATTTTGCGTTGCTTGTTTATAAGTTTCATTTCAATTTCATAGAATCATAGAATGGTTAGAGGCTGAAGGGACCTTAAAGATCATCAAGTTCTAACTACCCTGACATGCACAGGGACACCTCCCACTAGACCAGGTTGCTCAAAGCCCCATCCAGCCTGGCCTTGAACACTTCCACTTCACAACTTCTCTGGTCAACCTGTTCCAGTGCCTCACCACCCTCACAGGAAAGAATTTCTTCCTAATATCCCATCTAAATATCCCCTCTTCTAATTTAAAACCATTACCCCTTGTCCTATCACTACACTTCCTAAAAAAGAGTCCTTCTCAAGCTCTTCTGTAGTCCCTTCAGATACTGGAAGGCTGCTAGAAGGTCTCCCCAGAGCCTATGTTCCATCACATCCCAGAAAGAAGTTTTTAACATAGGCAAAGTCTTCCTGTATAAAAATCATCTAAGCCCAACAGAGTATCAATATATTTGCACCTATGCATGAACTATTGTATAGTTTTCAGGTTGTAATTATCTACCAGTCACATCTATCCATAACTAATATCGATTTTGCACATGGAACAAAACTCTCTACAGCAGTGTATAAAGTCACTATATAAAAGAAACCTCAATGTGACCCTAACATCTCTGGCTGTATCTGCAGATTTGGGATTTTTGCATTTTCTGAATACTGTGTCATTCTTTTGTAATGATACTCCTTTTACAGAGTGTCAATATATAATTAGAGGTGTGTGTTGTGTGTCATTGTGTTAGTTTTACTATAAAACACTAAGATTCAGATCCACTTCTGTAAATCAGTAAAGCTCCATTAAAATCAATAGAGCTGCAGTGATTGGATACTCTTGTGCATCTTAATTTCATTATTTTCTTCCTTTCATGCAAACCAAATTACTATTTTCTGAACTCGGAAAACTTGTTTTTCTTAAATTTACCCACCATACTGACAGATTTTTATAGAGATAAATGATTCCAGAGACTAGCTATAGTTAACAATACGAAGATTAAATATAGATTTTTATGCCACAGTGCAAAAAAAGCAACTGATATGACATTCTGCTCTAATTAAAGTGCATTAATTATGGGAACAGATTTATTCAAATTACACTTTCTATGTGTAAGTGTAATATATAACAGAATTTAAAATATTTTCGCAAGCATGAAAGTAAGATAATTGAAATCCCTTACCTTATGTTTCAGTTAGAGTAAGCCAATTCCCATTTTCTAATGCCATGTATGACACACTATGTTAGAAATAAAGAGGTAAGTGGAAAATCTGAGTTACTGATTTTAATCTGGGAGGATGATTTTAAACACTATAAAAAAAACCAGGAACAATGAGGGTTTGGTATCACTGGCTGTTTTCTGATTTGGGAGATTTCCAAAGAAACTCTGAACTGAAATAAAGCTTTAGACATTTGTAGTCCTTTGGACACCATCTCCATGTAAAGGCACTTTGCTATCTGTGGTGCTAGATGATGTCATCAGGACGTTGGGCACCAATAGTATCAAGACAGATTATTTTAGAGCCATATCCCATAGCCATCATTTGCCTGAAGTAGTCCTTCCATGGCTGTCAATGGACTTAAAGGCTCTCAGATCTCAAGTCAGGCAGCTACTTAAATGCAGGCAGTTACTGTTGTTTGAAATATGGTCAGATGCCTGAGACAAGAAAATACTCCTAGTTGATATGAACCCATGGCTTTCATAGAAACCCAGAATCATAGAATGGTTAGAGTTGGAAGGGACCTTGGAGATCATTGAGTTCCAAACCCCCTGCCATGGGCAGGGACGCCTCCCAATATACCAGGTTGCTCAAAGCCCCATCCAACATGACTTTGAACACTTCCAGGGATGGGGCATCCACAACTTCTCTGGGCAACCTGTTCCAGTGCCTCACCACCCTCACATTAAAAAATTTCTTCCTAATATCCAATCTAAATCTCCCTTCTTCTAGTTTAAAGTCGATCTCCAGCTCTCCTGTAGGCTCCCTTCAGTTACTGGAAGGCTGCTCTAAGGTCTCCCTGGAGCCTTCTCTTCTCCAGGCTGAACAGCCCCAGCTCTCTCAGCCTGTCCTCATAGGATAGGTGTTCCATCCCTCTGATCATCTTCGTGGCCCTCCACTAGACCCTCCAACAGTTCCATGTCCTTCCCATGTTGAGGACTCCAGAGCTGAACACAGTTCTCCAGGTGGAGTCTCACAAGCGCAGAGCAGAGGGGCAGAATCACCTCCCACAATGTGTTGGTCACACGTCTTTTGGTGCAGCCCAGGATGCACACACTGCTGGCTCATTTTGAGCTTCTCATCTATGAGCACTCCTAAGTCCTTCTCCTCAGGGCTGCTCTCCAACCATTCTCTGCCCAACCAGTATTTGTGCCTGGGATTGCCACGTCCCAGGTGCAGGACCCTGCCCTTGGCTTGGTTGAACTTGGTTGAATCATGTGATTTGCACTAGCCAACCTCTCAAGCCTGTCCAGGTCCCTCTGGAAGTGACAGGAGTGACAGCTGTTCAGGAGTGACAGCTGAATCTAGATTTGTGGGATCACCTCAGGCACTGCAAATGGCACTAAGTGCCTGTGTGCAGGCAACTGAACTGAGCCCCCAGGGCTGAATTAATTTTTCCTAACTAGATTTGCACAATGCATGTTTCTGCATCTGAGTTAATGTCCCTTTACAGGACCTTTACAGGCAGGAATAGGTACAGCGCATTTGACTAATTTCAGATGTCTACATCATGCGGATGAGGTGTCTTGTCACCAGCTCTGTTCACTGGCTCTATAAAGATCTAATGTGATTGGCATCTTCACTGTAGACACCTTGGCTTGATGCAGTGCTCAAAATAAAAATATTAAGGGTCATCTGCTACCCTGCCTGCCTGAGCTGCCTCTTAGCGCCCACTTCATGACACTTAGCTGATTGCTTTGAGAATACCACCGTGTGCTGTGGATCTGCCTGTTTGTACGATTAGTGTTCCATAATCCTTATAAATATAACAGAACCAAAGAGGAAGTTTATGGCAAATTCAGACCTTTGACTTCATAATTTTGACCACCATCTAGCCTGCCTGTGTGCTTTTCCTCTGATAATTAGTCACAGTCCTCCACAGGAGGAAGGTCCTTGTGGTTCCATTATTTCACACCTTCTGGCTGTGAAGAAGAAAGGGGTATTGGTATCCTAAAACATTAATTTATGGCAGCAAGATGGAACCTGGAAGCTTTCCACTAACTTTAAATTTGGAATGGAATTATAAAGACAAAGTGTCAACAAACACCTTCACTGAGAAACTGCCTTGCTGCAGAAAGTCATACAAGGCTGATCAATCGTTTCATGCTGTTGACATGACCCTGTAAGCCTTCATGTTTCTCAGTAAGATTCAAACTCTTCACGCTATCCCATGGTTATGGGGATTTTGACTGTTTTGAGATTTCCCTTTGAACCATAAATCCACACTTCTCTGAAGTATAAGGTCCACTGTGGGTTGGCCTTGGCCAGCAGCCACAACCCACACAGNAAAATAACCTTGTATTACACTATTTCTGTAAAGAAGTAAAAAGGAAAAGGTACAGTATAATAAATTGCAGAGGTGAAGGAACACTTATCTTACTGTTTCCATTGCAATATCATAGCTTTGCTAATGGCAGCCTGCTGTGCAGTTAAAAAAAAAAAAAAAGGAAGGAAGAAAGAAAAAGTAAAAAAATAATAAAAGTGATGCAAAAGCAATCATTCACCACCTCCCACCAGCAGACCTATGCCTAGTCTATCTCTGAGCAGCAGACACCTTGGAAATCAAGTGCCCACCTCCCATCTCCTTTCTCTACCCCAGTTTTTATTGTGGAGCATGACGTTATACGGTATGGAACAGAACTTTGACCAGTTCAGGTCATCTGCCCGAGTTCTGTCCCCTTCCCAATCTTTGCCCGCCCCAAGCCTACTCACTGCTGGGGGAGAGTAGGAAAAAGAGGAAATCTTGTCATTGTGCAAGCACTAATCAGCAACAGCCAAAACACTGGTGTGCCATCAACACTGTTTTAGCGACAAATCCAAAACACAACACCACATGGGCCACTATAAAGAAAATAAACTCCAACATAACCAGACCCAGTACAATGTCTAATGTCACTGCCTTCTTGAGGGAAAGGCAAAATCAGAAGCACTGGAAAACAACATGGGTTTTGTACGTGGTGTCACCTATTCGGGGTTGGACACAGTAAAGGGATGAGAGGAGAGGAGCAGTTCCAGAATCAGAGTGAACATCTCATCTCTCTATAGCTCCCAAAAGCAACTCAACTGTTGCTAATAAGGGCTAATTGTTGATTTGCTGGAAGGATGATATAAAATGGAAAAGCAGTCAGATATTAGTCTTTGTCTCTCCAGCTCAGATTCCTAAGGGCAGAATGAAGGTTCCATTGGATTATTTCCATGTCGTCCATTTTTGGGCCCTACCTAAGCAACAACATGACTTTCACTGTAAAGGGAATGCAGAAGTAAATACATCAGTTTACATATTAAAATGCACGGTGCAATCAACTGTTTCCTTTTGCGAGGGAACCAGAATTTTTCTTCTTGTTTTCTGTCTGTTAGATCCCTCCCCACTTTGATTACGCATCCTTTCCCTCCTGCTCTAAACAGAGAGAGATCATTGCTGCTTTATACTGAACATTTGCCAAGGGAAGGTGCTGGGTTTTATGGGAGGTGTCGAAAATATCTCAAAATATAGGTTGTATAGAAGAACATTCAGCTTTTAAATTGGTTTAAGATTATGGTCTTTTGCCTGAAAAGTGTCATATTGTCACACAAAATATCTTTCTGGGGTTGTTTGTGTGGAATAGATACCCAATTAGTAACAAACTGGTGCTCAGTCCATCAGTAGTTGAAGTTTTTTGTTTGGAAGCTCTGACCTTGCCTTTTGGGTGGATTTTGTTTTGTTTTTTTAGCTGACGACGCTATTGTTATCACACCCTGCAAGCATCCACGGTGCCAACTGTCCCAAATGCAGTTTTGCTTGCAGACGTACTGGCATTTATTTAATTAATATCTCATTTTATTTAAACTAAGTACTGTAAGAACATTTTAGTACTTTAAGAATACTTGAGAACATTTTTATCATTTATGAATAGAGACTCAGAAAAGATAGGGGCACCTGGATGTATTTCTTATTTCACATATAGTTAATATATATTACTTCTTAAGAGAGATCATGCATGAAAACATTGGATGAAGCCAGGGGGTTTTATATAACAACCGGGTTTTCAAATACATTGTTTGCATAGTGACACTCTGTGTTTTTTCTTTTGGGATGAGGCAATAACTGGAACCATACATTGCTTTTTACGAGACTGAACTGCATCTTTGCTTGCATGATGACAGTAAGTCAGAGGCTGTAACTGGAATCTAATGTGATTGAGTTTGGCCTGTGTTTCTCATTATAATACAGACTGAGCCAAAAATGCTGGAATCAGACACTTCTGTATCTTGGTGCATTTGAAATCCCCATCACAGTGGGGATTGTTCTCATCTTTAGGGACTTTTGCAGTCTCAGTGGATTAAAAATCCACAAATGGGCTTGTGGACAAGTAACTTTTAATCTCAAATGATTAAAAGCAATTATTTACAATATCACATGTTTGGTGACAACTTTAAGCCCACCACAGCTCCTCCTGCCTGTCCCCAGACAGTGTATACCATAAGGGATGAACTCCATGCTGACTTTGAGTGGGTCGCCATGCCCATGTAGCACTGTGGATTAATGGAAGGAGGTGTTTACTGGTTCCTTAAAATCTCTTTGGGTGCATAAACAGGATATGGTGACTAAACCAATACATTCTTCCCCTCAGGGCATTGTCAACAGGAGTATCAAACTGGCATGATAAGGTTTCACTTAATTTTGCTGAAGCAAAGTCTCTATCAGGGTTCCCTGAGTCCTCAGAACTTGTTCTTTTTTTCTTTTTTGATTGGGAAAAGGTTTCTGTTTTGTCCTTTTTTTTCTCCAAGTCACTCATGCATTTGTCAAAAGACACATAGGCTGAAGCATAATTACAGAGCAGAATGCCAACACGTTGACCTGGAATACAGAAAGTGTTCTTTTGCTCCCTGACAAAGAAACAGCAGTTGATAAACAAACATATACATGGGGGAAAAAAAAAAAAAAAAAAAGAAAAAAAAAAAAGAAAAAAAGAAAGACAAAATAAAGGATTAATAAATGACAGTTTAGTCCTTAGAAAATGTTGAAGTTGCACCTTCAGTTGGCCCAGGAAGAGTAATAAATCGTAATCCTCAAAGTGCAAGAATTATCATTACCTCCATCCAAAGTACTGATAAATATGACTAAGGAAGTAAGAAAAAAAAAGCAAAATATAAATAAATATTTCCATCTTGACAAATAGGACTACATTAGTAGTCTGTATTCCTGATATCCTTTAGTTTTTATATGGATCTTTCTGCTTCTCTTCAAGATCTTGTGTTGTCTACATTAAGGACACAAATGCAGGAATGCTTACCTGTGTAAGATTTTCTTTTGTGCTTCCCAAGGTGAATTCAGACTAGTGTTTTTCTGTAGTGTGTCTGGTTTTCCCTTCTATTTTATTTTACGTTGGACATGTTTCAGTAAACAGAGCTCAGTGGTCAACAAAATTTTCATACGTCAATTTATTAGAATGTGATCAAGAAGTTTGACATCACAAGAAAGGTCATTCCCGTGCCTTGTATAAAAAAAGGAAAAGAAAAATTAATCTGATAACTTGTTCAAGATTAAAGCAAAAATAAAGGTACACAGACGTTTTAGAAGGAATCATAGAATCATAGAATGGTTAGAGTTCGAAGGGACCTTAAAGATCATCAAGTTCCAACCCCCCTGACATGGGCAGGGACACCTCCCACCACACCAGGTTGCTCCAAACCCCATCCAGCCTGGCCTTGAACACTTCCAGGGATGGGGTATCCACAACTTCTCTGGGCAACCTGTTCCAGTGCCTCACCACCCTCACAGCAAAGAATTTCTTCCTAATATCCAATCTAAATCTCCCGTCTTCCAATTTAAAACCATTACCCCTTGTCCTGTCACTATGCTTCCTGACATCTGAATGACATCTACAAGTTATAAAGAACATCATCCAATCTAGAAAGATCTTACCAGGAGCATGGAAAAAACAGAGACTGAAATGAAGTGTGCAAATGTTTTTAGAGGGCACAGGATGTGCCATGCAAAATAGAATTAAACTGACCTCACAGTTTAAGCTATTTGAACACGTGAATGCAAAGGTGTTGTCATACGTCTTTTTGCTGGCTGTCAGTACAAGCAGCGCCTCTCTCCACATTGTGCTGCAGTGCCTCCTCCCAGAGGATGGTGCTCCTGAATGGTGTTTAAAATAAAGCTAATGGTGTGCTATGCTGATCCTGAGAGGAGCCTGAATTCAGGGGTGAAATTTCCCCTTCTTGGCTGACAGGGATGAAATGCATGCAAGAAAGGGTTCCTGAGATGTTTCTAAGTCAGTGGCAGAGTCAGAAGGAATTGTGTCTGGCTTTTTCCCAGAAGAGTTGTCTTTTTCTATAATGTGACATTTAGTCTTACTGTGAACTTTTGGTAATGTGTCAGATTGCAGGAGATTGTATGAACTTTTTGTCCCCAAGATAGAGATCACCCCCAGTACTTCCCTAATTAAGGTATTGTTCTTCATCAGAAGAATATCTCTGGCTCTTTTGTATAGTTATAGCTGGGTTCATATTTATCAGAAACCTCTCTGTAACAGCCACATAGAAAACTTATCGAGGCCTTTTAATGCTTAAATGTGGTTTATAAGAAAGATGGAGAGAAACTGTTCCCAAGGTCCTGTAATGATAGAACAAGAGGCAAAAGTTTAAAATGAAAATGGGTAAGTTTAGATTAAATATAAGGAAGAAATCTTTACAATGAGGGTCATGAGACACTGATCTGGTTGCCCAGGGAAGTTGTGGACGATCCATCACTGAAATTATTCAAAGTCATGTTAGATAGAGCTTTGAGCAACCTCCTATAGAGAAAGTTATCCCTGTCAAGGGCAGGGGAGTTAGACTAGATGACCTCAAAGAGTCCTTTCCAACCCAAATTCACCACTCTGTGATTCTATGACTACTTCTTGTGCCTGTCTTCCTTTGAGCTCTCATTCACAGATTTAGGGTTATATATGAAACTTTCCTTAGGGCACAATCCCTATGTTTTAATACTTTAATACACTGGAAACCATGTCTGGAGGGCTCTCTCTGAAGGGAGTTGGCAAGTGACTCTTTAACCTGTCTGGAGGATTTTATATATGGCCGACTTGACTTTGAATCACTGAGCTTACAAAGAGGAATACACTATCACGGCACTGAGTTAAGTAATTTTTAGGGCATCTTTTCAATACAAACAGATCCTCATCTGACACAACTGTTCCCACTTTCTGACTGTTCTTACTAGGAAGGTTTGTCCTATTTATGAAGCAGTAACTTGGTATTTATGAGTCCCAGATTAAATTTCTTGTACCTCTGCAGACTTTCTTTGTGACCTTAGACAAACCTTTTAAGAAAAGGTGTTTAAAGTTATTGAACACCTACAGCTGTAAAGATGTGGCTAGTGATTTAAATGGGACATCTTTGAAAATGTCACAGAATATCAAATATCTTATTTTCAAGTCTTTCTTTTAGTCTGTTCTTCCCTCAGTTGCTCATGAGTAGACAGGAGATTCCTATCATTCTCCTGCCTCATGGGATAAAAATCCATCAGGACTGTGATATTTTTTCTGTATCTAGGTAAGAAATACGAGATTGGAAAGCTTTAATGTGGGTGTTAGATGGACAGAGGTGTGCATCATTTGAAAAATCACAGATTACAGTAGCACTTATTTTTTCACAGCAGGGCAACTTTGAAATCTCTAAGTTGTGTATTCATCCAATAATATAATTATATAAAAAAACCTCTCTTCTTCTACTCTAAAAACTCTACTTATGGCAGAAGTTCTCAAAAGCAGATATATTGATATATGTAAACATATATACTAAATGGCACACCATAAAATCATGGGTATATAACAGAAAAATACAGCTAAAATTACATCAGGAAGGGGTGGTGGCATCTAGCACCACAGGCTGAAGAACAAAACAATCAAATTCTGTTGCTACAAAAAGGTTATTTGCCTGATTAGATGCTTCTGTCTGTAGCTCCTTCCTTGGCCTGCAGCAGCTGAAGCGACAGATCAATATTTTCTTCTACCAAAGACTACAAATCCTTCTGACAGTAAAATCCTTATTCAAGAGATGATCACAAATATGCCTTTGCCTAATTGGTTCTTATGCTGTTTGTGCAACTGCAGTGTTCCTTTGTAATCATTATCTTTTCATGAGCAGAACTGAGCAACGCACGGAAAGTTTAGTGGAAAAGGCTGTTTTGAAGGATAATAACATATCAGTGCATCTGAACTTGAAAGTAATGCCCTTTGATGCAGAAAGAGTCATCTGTCTAAGTCTGTCATAATCATAACTGTCCTCATCCTTTGCATTTGTACTAAGCGCCCAGCAGAAAGCATCTCTTCCATGCACTGCAATTCTTTATTCAATTGTTGTTTTTGCTCTGAGATCAGTGGTTTTGCTACTTAAGTGGCAGCTTAATACATATTTCTTGACTGGCCATTGTGTATGGTTGTGCCCAAGCATTGTGTCATTTAGAGAAAGTAAAGCGAACCCCTCGTACAGCCTGATGGGTCATCCTGCAGAGCTGTTCCTCACCAAAACCAGACTTCATATTGGTCATTGTTGGAGAATATGAGAACAGGCAGGCAGGAAATTCAGGGGACAATTCCATTATTAACTTCTGCCTGTCTCAGAATATCAACCGAGTTGTACAAATTTTCTGATCTGATTGAAAGCCAACCCAGAAAAAGACTCAACAAAGGAATTGGTTTTCTTTTGGATATGTTAGTCAGTTAGTGATCTCACAAGGGTGTTATCACTGGAGCTACATAAAATAGAGGGCTGGCACGCTTGAGTAAGGAAGAGAGAGAGCACAAATAGGCCTTTTGGAGTTAGTTTCTATTATAGATTGATTCTGCTGGCTGTAAAACCACAGAATTAGAGCAGACTTCATTTAATAAGCACAATTCTGTGCTGAATTTTTAGGAAGCAGGAAAAGGACTAGGATTTTTTTTACTGAAATGTACTTGAACATACATTTCTAACATACAAGCATTTTAATCAGGTTTCTCTTTAGAATTTGTTAGTATTCCACGTATTGCTATAATGCTTCATAAGCTATTCCCCATTGTTGCATTCTTGAATGGGGGACACTGGAGATTAAAGGAAAAACTCTCAAAAAGAGTAGACATCCTACATGATGCGTGGACTGGACAGATATTAGAACGTATATTTTGTCCTGGGCAGACACAGATTTTACAAATTGCTTTCCCTTTCTTATATCTTAGCTTTGACAGCTGTAAAGCAGAAATAATTATGTAGGCCTCTTCTGAACGAGTATTCGGATTCATGAGAAGAAATTGTGCTGTTGGAGAAATGTGTATTACCAGCAGCAATTAAGTCTTGCGAAGACCTAAGGGTAAACTGGATCTGAATATCTCTTTTATTTATTTATTTATTTATTTTAAATGTACACCACTGTTATCTTTGATCAAATCTGGAAGCAAAAATCATTTAGGTAGCTAAAGTGCTTAATCCCATGGCCAACTTTAGGGATATAAGTGGTTTTACTGCCATTATTGACATTGCCTGCATGGTAACATTTGTCATGTGTCAGCAAGGACTGATGAGTCGATAATAAAAAAACTGTCTTTGAAATGGGTGGGAATTTTGGTTTGGATGGTTAAAATGTGGCTGACAATAGTCTGCCTTGTATTGTGTTCCTTAAAAATAATGGAGGCCTTAAAATTCCTTCTTGTAACTTCCCAGCTCATCTCACTGTCCACCGCTGGACAAGCTGCAGATTCAGCTGAACACACAGGAAAGCTGAGTAACAAACAATAAACCCAGCAGTACCTAAAGCAATTTGAGACAGTAATAAAGTTGCCAAGATTTGATGTAAATGGCACCAAGTTTGTGGCAGATGTTATGAAAGTCTGCTTACATCAGATACATTTGGTATCCATTAAATGCACAAGACCTTTTTCAGACAGCTATGTCAATTCATGTCAGAACGAAAAAATAATAAAGCAGTGGATTCTGTAAAAGTTGAAGATTATGAAATAAAATTCCAGTGGATTTGATCTGTTGAGTGTTCTATTGTGTATTTTTTAAGGTTAAATGCAGACTTTCTGATGAATCCTGACATGTTTATTTCTTCCTTCTCCAGCACAACTGAAATAACAAATAAATATAAAAGACTCTCCTGCAAAGTCTGTTTTATTATTTTTCTACCAGGTTTTGTGTGTCTGGCTTTTTGATGCACAATTCATTATTTATTTTATGGGTGGTAATAACAGTAAGTAACCAACTAACTAACTAGATATGTGTCCCCTCACCCCCAACATCATCAGTTGTAAGCACTGGTGTATTTGAAAACATGTTTACAAGTTTTATAGGACACTTCTGAGTAAACTTTACAATGGTCATTGAAAGGATCCTAAAAAAAGCTACATTGCTGCATTATTTTGATGTTCCTATACCGCAATAACTGGAATTTCAGGTGAATATTTATTTGACCTTGTCAGCAGAGCATTTTATCTAGAATACCATCATTCTGTGGCATTAAAAGCATATGTATATAAAGGTTATTTCATTTTGCTCACTACAATGATGGTACTTACGTGATGACAACATGTGCATGCTCTAAGGAGAACAGCCCCATAAGTGAAAAATCAAACATTTGCCTCCACTTTACACACATAATGCCACAGTCGCTGGAGTACTTCAAAAGCTCCTGTGTTATATTTGTAGTATGCTTCATAAACTGCACTAAAGAGAACAGTAAAGACTAATGGTAAGCAGACTAGACTGCTATGGAGAGCAGAAGGAGTTCATCCAAAAGTATTTCACATAATGGGATAAGAGAGATGACTCACAAAGAAGTGAGGTAGGGGTGGATTGGCTTGGATCCAGTGATGGGGCATCCACAGCTTCCCAGGGGCAACCTACTCTAGGTCTCACCACCCTCATAAAAAAATTCTTCCTTATATCTAACCTAAATTTACTCTCTTTCAGTTTACAACTGCACTAAATTCCACTGCCTATGTCGTGGATGATGACAATAAATATCTTTGGTCCCTGTACAAACCCTTGAGGGACACAACTCACTACTGGTTTCCACTTGGGCATTGAGCCACTGACTGTAAGTCTTTGGATGCAGGCATTCAGTCAATTATTTGTCCACCTAAGAGTCCATCCATCAAACCTTTATCTCTCCAATTTAGTGGCAGGAATGATGTGTGGGACCATACTAAAGGCCTTGCAGGAGTCGAGGAGATGACATCAGGACCTCTTCCCTTGTCCACTGATTCAATCATTTCATTGTGGAAGGCCATTAGCTTAGTTGGGCACCTTGGTGAAGGTTGAGGGAGATCATATTGTCCCCCTGCTTTAGTAAGACAGAACTAGTGTGCTGTGTCCAGTGCTGATGGCTGGACCAGACAATCTTGGCCTTCAGCTTCATCCATGATTCTTTAATAGAATCTTTTATTGAAAATCAGCTTATATAAACATTATTTTGTGTGGAAAAATATCCAAAGGAGACATGAAAACTGCATAATGATACTTTCAACATAACAATAACATGATTAGAAGGCTGCTGATATGCTAGAGTTCTTTTGTAAGAACTCTAGTGATTATGCAGAGATGATGTTGCAGGAACTTATGAAAAATGCAACACAAAGAGATCTCAGAAATATCAGTAAGGCAAAAACATAGTATAAAAAATCACCAAGAAGCAGCAAGAAGTCAAAAGAAATAACATTGATTTTACCTTGGAAAAAAGCAAGTTAATCAACATAAGGAAAATATTATTTTAAAAATTAGAGAAAATACAATCAAATAATAATGTTTTAAAATCCAGAAGTAATAATAGATAAAAAATTAAACTATTATCACTGATGTGGGAAGTAATGTTGCAACTAAACAGCATAGAATAGTGCAATTTTCTACTGCTTACTCTCAGACACAAAAGACTCCTGGTGAGATAGCATCTGGTATGCTCACAGATGCATGGATTTTGAGGTCAGTTTTATTATTTAGTGTGATCTCACTCAGCGAGAAACTTCTGAGTTCTGACATCCAATATCTTTGGGTTCAGGTTTCCTCTTGAAAACTTCTTGGAAGTTCAAGTTTCAATAGTGTGCTGAACTTGTTGGGACATGAGAAAGAACCACCACTTAGGAGACTGTTCACGTGTTGTGTTTCCACTCTTAGACTCACTAGACTAAGAGAACAAGGGGATTAGCATCTGGAAAGAAGAGGTGGTGCCAAAAATGTGTTCCTGAAAATAAGAGTGGGGAAAGACAGTGCCAAAAAGAAGAAGATAAAGGTCTTTGTTGGACGAAGCATCCTGGAAGTGGGAGGAGGTCAGGGAGATGAAGGAGATGCGTGTAGATAAGTCCAAGGGATCTCAGCCAGTAGCAACCATGACTGGTACCTGTGAACAGAGAGGCACAGCTTGGACCAACATGAGTTGGTCTGCCTGAGCATCATGGAACATCAGTGACCTTCTTTCAGGGGATGGGAATTAAGACCTGGTGATCACAGTGCCGCAGGGGAGAGTAAGTTAGATATTTAAGTTGGGAAAGATTCCTACATCCTTTCTTCTTAAATAAACCCCACTATCCAGATACACTACAGGTTGTTACTTACTCTTTCTGGTCCATGACATGATACAGGCAGAGAAAAGGAGAAACTGGGCACGCATATATGTTGAAGGGTTTGCAAGACAGATAAGAAGACACATGTCTTCTTTGTTTGAGGCAAAAAATCTCAGAGTCCCTGTTAATTAGTTTAACATGTTTAAAATACCTCCCTGGTTTCTATTATTATCACTGTTATTATTATTACTACTACTAATAATAGTAATCATCATCATCATCATCGTCATCTAAAGTGAAATTAACACGTCAAACATTTGAAGCAAATTTTCTAACTTCTTATAGGATCCATAGCCACTCTGATGTCAGGGAAAAACAAAACCAACCAACCAACCAGCCTCCCCCAGCCCCCAAACCACAAACTAATTTCATATAATTTATTTTGCATAAGAAGGATTTCTCCTTGACTTTCACCAGCTATCAGTGGAAACCCAAAACATGTTAATGATCATTTTTTTCAACCAAAATTGTAAGAAATATGGGCATATTAATGAAATTTTAAACCTCTGGAAGGATTAATAAAGACAAAGATGCAAAGACTCCAGATGCTCTCAGGGCTTTGACTCCTGAGAATACAAAAAAAAAAATGGGTATTTTGGCTTTCAGAAGTGAAATTACATCATCAAATGTAAAGTAAAATATCTAACTTTCTTTAAAAGGCAATAAAATTCAAATATTAAGAACTAGCCTAAGCTTTTGCCCAGTGTCAAGGTATGCTGTAAAGTTCCACTTAACTCCCAATAGCAATTCAGCCTGATTTTGGAAGCTGCTTTTAAGTTCTGAGTGTGAGCTTGACCTCACATATTCTAAATTCCCTCAGAAGTCTTGGAATTTATTTTCATATGCCTTAAATCCAGTTTTCCAATTGCAATCCCACCAAGAACTGGGTTTTTTTTGTTGGGTTTTTTTTTTTGTCCTCTATACATAGACAAAGACCTAGAAAGAAAGACTAATTCCCTGGACAAGGATTCATCTTAATCATCTTTAGGCATAGACAGAGTAGATACCTACATTTCAGTTGATTGTCTGAGCTCCCAGAGAAGAAAATTAGAAACTGCGGGCTTGCAATTAATTTGATTTATGTTAGAGGTTTCCTTTAGTAATGAATCACAAACTATTTATTTATAGTCATTAAAATAAAGGGAACCTGAAAAATTAGGTTTATATGAAATTCTTGGGAACATAACAACATGAGCTTTATATTTTACTGGGATGAAATTCATAAGCAAATGGTACAATATGGATTGGTTTGGTGCAGAGTACAAGGAGTGACTTCAGCGTGTGTCAGGGGCTCACAGAGATCCAGTTAACTGAGGACAACCTGGAGATAAAACCTTGTTATCCACATACATGACTGTGCAATATACATCAGTGTAATCAAACCTCTCCTAGATCTGGCCCTTCCAACTTCACTGGCCTTCTTTGTAAATTATTACACTGCTGGATTACTCATTGCTCGGAAACTGAGCTTTCTCATTTCTGGTTTTGCAACTCAGAGATGTACAAACTTAAACAGAATCCTGAATTTTTCTCTCCACTCACCTCATTATCAGATGCAATGCCAAACCAAATTTCTTTCATAAGCTGAATAGACTGAGCTCCTGCAGCTCAATATGATCTGTAGAGCATTTTTGCTGTCTTCTGGCCCTCTCTTTTCCTGCACAAGTATTTTCCTGCATTCTTTACATATAAGAAGCACAGAACTGTTGGGGATCTTGACAGCACTGTGTACAGAGACGAGGCAATTTCCGTATTTTTCTTTGACAGTCCAGCTTTTTATACTTCTGAAGATTATTTTAGTCCTTTCTGTTGCAGCACTTCACTGCCAGCATGTTGAGATGATATTCTAGTGTTGAACAAAAGCATTTTCTTTCTCTGACTTACTGCTTTCCATTGTAAGGTACTTTATCAAGTAAAAGTTCAGCATGAATTTCTTGTTCTTCCACATGTTACAGAGCAGTTGATTGTATGGAAACAATTTTAAGATACTTTAAGATACTGTTGAAGAAGCATGTCATCTTCATTATTGGTCTCATCTTTTTTTCTTATCTTCAAGATTTATCTGCAAATATTTGATATAATCACTGAGATCTTTACTAGAAGCATTGTCACTTGATGAGTTCATGGATGTCTCCCCTTTAACAGCTGCTACAAGTGACTTTAATCCATTTCATGTTTTATTTGTTCTATAGAAAGTAAAATATTGTATAGTATTTTCTCAAATGCCCTGCAGAAATCCAAGTGTGCTACATCAATACATTTATCTTGATCAGATGGATGAATAATAGCAGCACAGAATGGGAAGAGACATTCCATGTCATTGAATACAGCTTTATTTTATCACAAACGATGTAATGCAACATATTTTATAGACTGCTCTATAGAAAAACAACTGCATTTGCCTGACTGCTACAATTAACTTGGTGTATCACAACTCCATTATTGTTATGATTAAAAGCCTTATTTTAAATTCTAGTCTGTGCTTATTAATTAAAATAATACTTTCTTGTTCCAAAATTGCCCTTTATCATAAATAGTTCTTCTGTCATGTGGATATGTGGCTGGAAAGTTGCCTGGCAGAAAAGGACCTGGGAGTGTTGGTCAGCAGCTGGCTGAACATGAGCCAGCAGTGTGTCCAGGTGGCCATGAAGACCAACAGCATCCTGGCCTGTATCAGGAACAGCGTGGTTACTGGGACTATGGCTAGATTGTCCCCCTCTACTCTCTACTGGTGAGGCCCCATCTCGAGTTCTGTGCACAGGTTTAGGCCCCTTACCACAAAAAAGATTTTGAGGTGCTGGAGCGTGTCCAGAGAAGGGCAACGAAGCTGGTGAGGGTTCCGAAGAATAAGCCTTATGAGGGGAAGCTGAGGGAGCCGGGGTTGTTCAGTCTGGAGAAGAGGAGGCTGAGGGGAGACCTACAACTACCTGAAAGGAGGTTGCAGAGAGAAAAAGGTTGGCCTCTTTTCCCAAATCACAGGTGATAGGACAAGAGGAAATTACTTCAGTTTGCACCAGGGGAGGATCAGATTGGGTATCAGGAAAAATGTTTACACTGAAAGGGTTATCAAGCATTGGAATGGGCTGCCCGGGGAAGTGGCTGAGGCACCATCCCTGGAGGTATTTAAAAGACAGGTTGACATAGTGCTCAATGATGTGAGTTAGTGGTGTTTTTTTACCAGAGCTAGGTTGATGGTTGGAGTAGATAATCTCACACCTTCCTACCTGGACAATTCTATGATTCTATGATATTCAGACTCAGATATATTGATATTCGGTTCCAGACATATTTCTAAACAGCATGCTCTTTGTCATTTTAGTTTTTTTTCTTTTGCCAGCTTAAACAAACCCAGTTCTCTTACTCTTGACTAGTAAAGCAGTCTTGTTCTTGGATTTTTATAGACATTATTTTTGGCAGTTATACTACCATCAGGAAAATGACAGGTTTACTTGACGAGCCACACGGAGTGCTGATAATCACGGGGTTTGCTCCTTTGTGTATTGGATAACCATGTTATCATTACACTGCTTTCTATGGGATTGAAGTCAGGCTGAGCACTCTTCAGTTTTAGCAAGATCTGTCTGTCCTACTTAAAAACATAAACTAGACTATTGGTCTTTTCAGTCAAGAAGCCTCACAACCTTAAGGTCTTGGGGTTTTTAATTTTATTTCATTTTTTTTTAATACTGATACAGGAAGCTCCTCAAAATAGATCTTAAAAGTTTCTTGATTCGAAAATGTCGAATTTTAGCAAATCCATCTTTATTATAAATGCTATGCTGTTTTATTCACAGCACCATGCAAAGCAAAAATATATACTGAACACTTCTGCTTGTTGTGCATCCTTATCTCTTACATTTCCATTCATATGTAATAATAGTGGATTCACGTACCACTTATGAGCTCACCTTCACTGTAATATGCCTACTTACTCGGCCATGACCCATGATTTTTACTGGTCCATTTAAACTTCAGTGATTGCTTTGCTTTCTTTATCAGCTGTCTGCGTTAAATTTTCTGTTTGAATTCATTATGTTCAAGTGGTTCTTCTTTCATGTCATATTGCATATTAAACTACAACAGCCATTTTCACCTCTTCTTTTAATCAAGGCTTTTATTGTGTAATGAAAGTTTCTCTGTTTTTTGAAACCATAGTTTCTTGTGAATTCAATAAAATGCCCTTGAAGAATTTACAATGTCCATTAACACTTTCTTCTTTAAATTTATCGCTTCATATAAAACATCATTAAGTAGTGGGATGAAATTCATCACTTAATACGAAACATCATTAGTATTAGGATGTTAATATTAACACAATCTCTTGAATTCAGAGAAAGGCTTGCCTTCGCCTGTTGTGATTATAATTGATGAGCAAATCCTAAGAGTTCCATAAGCTTAATGATGTCCAAAAGTCCAGATTATTTTTGTAGATGCAGAAACGTTTTCTTTTTCCCCGATTTAGCCATAGCTATTATAGGTGACAAATCTCAGTAGTTTCTCCCAGCAACTGGAGCCTGTCCAGTTCCTCTTGTAGTTTCACAGTCAGCTCTCTAATTTGTCTGTGTTCCCAGTGGTTATCATTTCTTCTTAAAAATGGTTGGTGGATTCGCTTCTAAGACCTGAAACTATTTACTTTAAACCCACTGCTTCCTTGAATGTGCAATTTTATCTGTACTGCAAAACCCCTTCTGACAGGATACTTCCTTTTGAAAAGGGACATATCTCTGCAAGAGAAGGCAGCCTTTCTACTGTTAAGACAGGATGCTGCTGCAGAATGTAGTTAGTGCATAAGTTCAGTGAAGTCTAAGATACTGTCAACACAGTAAGAGGGAACAGCAAGGAAACAGCCTTTTCTGCAGGAACAGCCCAGTTTGTACTCTTTGAAAAAAAAAAAACATGGGGTGCTAAAATATTTCTACATGAATCAAAATATGAGCTGAATGTACATAACGATGCCCAGAAGGTATGCTGTTTCCTTACCAACCTGTTACAAGAAATTTCTTGTTATATGAAAATGTTTAAGATAATAAACCGGGTGGGGTGGGTGGGT
>VZRU01003860.1:0-13322 GCA_013398155.1 Pedionomus torquatus | reverse complement strand
CCCCCCCCCCCCCCCCGGCATCTTCTTTTCTTTAGGTTCAAGAGTAGCAGCTCACTCAGCCTTTCCTTATAGGGCAAATGGTCCAGTCCCTTCATCACCTTCACACTTTTGTTGACTTCTCTCCAGTATATATATGTCTGTCTTGTACTGTGAAATCCTCAGCTGGACTCAGTGTATCTGATGGGTCTTACCAGTTTCTCAACTTGCTGGCAATGCTCTTCCTAATGCAGCCCAGGACACTGTAGGTGCTTTTATTGGAAGGGCACACTGCTCGATCATGTGAAACTTGTCCAGCAAGACCTCCACAACCTTTTCTGCTAAGCTGCTTTCCAGCTGGTCAGCCCTCAGCAGGTACTGCTGTATGGAGTTATTCCTTCTCAGATGCAAGACTTGGCTTTTCCTTTTGTTGAACTTCATGATGTTCCCATCAGCCCAGTTCTCCATCATGTTGAGGTACCACTGAATGGCAGCACAACCACTGTGTGGGAACTCATTGGTCTGAACTAGGAGAGAAAGGATATCAGTCCATAGTCAGTAAGACCATTACATAATGGTCTCCCAAACATAATTCACCTCTGGTGTTTTCCTTCATCCAGTAATTTCATATTCAGACACTGAAACTAAAACATTCTCATTATAGCCTTCCATATTTAACAAGTCATATTATTGCTTCCAGACATTTTTTTTTTTTCTTTTCCTTTCACGTAATAGAATCCTGCTGCCTGCCTAGGTGCAGAATGAAAGACACCTGTGCTGCTAGTTATAATAAGCTAACTAATGGCAAGAATATGCATCATTGCTTTGGTGTCTACAGAAATTTCTAGATTCAAGGTCATAAGTCAAGAAAAGCATCCTCCTCAAAGGAGGCATTGAAGCAGCTTGTGGAGAACTTGAAGGAATATCATCATAATTCCTCCATCTGGTGACAAACACTTTGTCATTTGCTGTCCTAATAAGGAACACGGTGATTAAATATGGCAAAGCACTCAGGCTAGTTGCGATTTTTTAATTAAAAGAAAAGCAAATTGTTTTGATTTTTTTATCACAGGAAAAAGATGTATTGTCAACCCTTGTGCACAGGCACAATTCAATTCAAATTCTGACTAAGCTTCTTAAACAGAGAACAAAATCCAGCATGGCCTTGTGTAGGCTTTTCTTCAGAAACACAAAAACACCTGCAACCAACTGCATTTGCTAATGGAAGCTATATAATGCAGAAATACTTTGGGCTTATTTTTGCTGTCTTTGAAAGGACCTATACACTGTAATATTGGTAGGTCCTTTAAATATATTACATTTTAAACAGCAGAGACCTGACTGAGGCATGTCCTAGGAAGACAGAAAAATGCCAGCTGTTGAGGAGTGTTTGAGGGCTCTGTTAACCTGCATATTTACAAATGTTTCGTTCACTGCAAGAACTCATTAATTTCTCTTTTTCTTCTTTAAAAAGTTGTTGCAATCCATTGTCAGAGAGAAGGATACTATGTGAGAGTGGACTTTCGGGGTGGACCCCACACTCCTCCTTACAGATGTATTTGAACCGATAAAAATAACAGCAGTGCACAAAGTGAGAGAGTCAAGCAGATAATGAGTAGTAGTATTTTCTGACAGATATGTCAGAGCATCGTGTCTAGTAAGAAAGGTCTGTTTTGGTGCCACATCCCCTTGAAATCATAGAATATCCTCTGTTAATTTCAACCAGATACTTTGCTTGAAGTAGAAATGAGTCCTCTGAAATGTAATATGTATTTATTAGCTTACATAATATTTTGTTACTAACCAACATAAGCACAAAAAAAATGATTTAACTCCAGTAATTCCTTTTCCCCCAGTGATTACACGCCAAACATACCGCAGGTGAATGGTACTCTGAATTTCTTATCATTTCAAGAGTGTCTGACAGTCAACATGAAATAAGTTGTGTATCAGCTCCATTACCTGCATTTCATTCACAGTCATGCTGTTTTTCCAAGCATAAAGCCTAAGCATTATTGTATTTTGGACTCAGTCTTCCTTTGTCTATACCAGAATCTTTCACCATACTGTCATGGAACCATGCAAGCAACAACATACACTTCCTAGTTCCTGAGGGAACTATACCCTGAGACATTTCTTAAGAAGCAGTAAATTCATTCATTAAACAGCAAAAATAATACACATATTTAAAAAGAGAGAGTGAGGGGAGGAGAAAGGAGGCTGTCAATACTAAAATATGTCCATTCATCCTGTGGCAGTACTCTGAGATGTTTTTTCACATTGGTTGCTGTACCCAGTTAACCCTGTTAACTGTAAATGATGAGTCAAGTTGACAGCTTGGTCCCTATTTATGTTCATATTTTCTTTATGCTCAAAGTTTAAATAAATGTAATTTGATGGGGATGAATAAACCCCCCAGGCCTTTTACTGAAACAGCTCAGGAAGAGGCTATTTTAAATAGAAATAAAGAATGCAAAACCTGAATTACCTGAGAGCAAAATAGCAGAGCCCTTCTAAAATCCTCTGTAACCCACCTACCAAGTAAAGAGTGAAAATGGAAAAAACTTTTATAATTGCTAAACCCTCTGTCTAATAAACTACAGCTTGGTCAGCACGACAAACTACATGGGCAAGAAAATATAAACATTTCTTTAGCAGGGTATAACAGTTGTTAGAAAAGATGAAGCGACAATGGAAAATACCCTTAACAGACAGCTGGAACATGAGATATCAATAAATTTACTTCCCGCTACTGGATGATCTAAACAGCATCCTCAAACCAGGGCAACTACTATTCTGATCATTAATGTCTCAACTTAGAAGTTTATGCTCAAGATATGCTAAAACATTAAAGAAAGCTTTCCTCCTATCCTCGTGACAGGACAATAGGCAATGGGTACAGACTGAAACACACACAAAAAAAATCAATTTAAACAGAAGAAAAAACACTTTTTTCTTCCCACATCATGCCACCGAGAAGGTGACTGAGGACCAGAAAAGATTAGCCAGAAAGGTTCTTGAGTCTCCATCACTGGAGGTATTAAAACCCCAGCTGGATATGGCCCTGAGCAACCTGCTCCAGCTTACAGTGCTTTGAACAGGGGGTTGGACCAGGTGATGTCCAGAGGTGCCTCCCCACCTCACACAGTCTGTTGTGGTGTGAGCAAGCTTCAGTAACTTTTTCTGTATAAGATGGAGTGAACACACACAGAGGTATAAATATGTGTCTCCCTTGACAGCCCAGCTTTGCCAAATTGTTTGAATAATCAGTCAAGAGACAATAGAGAAACCCAGCAATTCTTTAGAAAACTAATTTATGTAGATATTACTGAAGTAAATCTTAGTATTGAAAGCTGGAATCAGGAAACCCACAGGAGAGGTGCTGAGCAAATTTTATTCCAAAAGCTACTGAGACAAGGCATATTGCCATATGAAGTCGTATCAAACAACAGTGAAATGATATGTTAATCGGTGATGTCAGCACACCAGTGGTCCAGCTCTTCTTGTGCAGTTTGTAACTTTTCGAGAAAAAGGAAGAAAAGGATTGGTTTTGCACACAGCTCCTCTCAGCCATGAAAGGCCACTCACATCAAAGGTCCAGCAGGTGAGCAGGAGGCTGATGTCACAAAGTGTGAATGTAGACCTAAGTGTAGAGTTCAGCTCCTCTAAGTCTTGATTTCTATTTACATTACTGGCTTAAGTCACAAAAGAGTTATATGTCCTGGCTTACCTTTGTTCAGATGATTTCCAAAGCTGCATTTGGGACAAGACCCAAGTCTCTGTCCTGCCTATGCCTCACAGAAGTCAATAAGAATCTGGGCTTGCATTGAACCACTAGGTTGCACTTTGAGCTTCTTCCTCAGCACTGATATGAAACAGGATCTTTGAGTGCCTCTGTGTACAAGCAATGTGGCTGGAGGAAAGTCAGGGTAGGTTTGACAGCACAGACACAACTGCCCTGGGCTGACTTCTTGAAAGTGGGATTTGGAAATGCACCAGGGAGAAGAGAGAGAAGAGGGCTGAAGAGCACTGAAAATTGAGGAGATAATCTTTCATGCCATCAGAAAGGTTACAGAAGGCTCCATGACTCCAGGAGGATTCACTTCTTTCCATATATATATATATATAATCTGATATATTACTCAAGACTGTAGAAACACCAGTGTAGACCAGGGAGGTTTCTGTTAGCACAGAGTGAAACAATTCTTGTCAGACTGACATTTATTCTCACTTGCTTCCCTCTTCTCTCAGCTGAGAACCAGATTTCAACAGCAAGCAGAAAACTTAGAGGAAAAAGAAATAAGAGAAGACATATAAAGCTTTCACAAAATGTTTATAAAGCTTTATAAACATTATAAACATTTATTAAAATGTTTATAAAGAAGACATATAAAGCTTTCACAAGGTGTTAGCATCTTAGGGGTATTCACAGAGATTCTCAGACTCACAAAACTTCCAGCTGAAAGACAGATGACACCTAGTCTTATAATCACTGGTCTCTAAACAGGCATTCATTGATTTTAATCTTGTTAAATCATGTTCTTGTTACTCAAAGACAGAAAGAAGGAAAGAAATCCAAAACCTAACTCAAAAATAACCAAATTCCCCAGGAGATGAAATCAACAATTTTACTGACTTCTCAGGCTAGACAACAGGACTTTAAAAGAATTTAAAGTAATGAAGGCTGTTGTGTTTTACAACATGGTAACATAACAGAACTAAGTAGCTGCAGAGAAAGATTTTTAAAGGCAAAATGTGGAGAAGATCTTGAAACAGGAATAAGAAAAGATATTCCAGTGAGATCCAAGCTCTCATGAAATCCATTTGCTCATAAAAAAAAAATAAAAATATGATGCTGTATTTATTTTGGGAACATGCTTACGAGTTGCTTTGTAAGGCTGAAATTGCCATCTACACTCCAGCCAGTGAGTCTCCAGACAAAGAGTGGTTTAGACTCTTTTCAGAGAGAACACTACGGACCAGGGAAACCACACAGTCTAAAAGCAGAAATCAGTCTTATCTCCAAGTCCCAGCTCCTGAAATGTGCCAAACAGCAGATGTACACCAGGTGCCCAAGTATTCATGGGTTGTGGTCTTTTTTTTTTTTTTTTCCCTATCTTTCACTAAGTGACAAAAGTGTTTTCGAATTGCACGGAAAGTGTATTTCCTCTGTGGCAAACAGTCACTGGCAGAAAGAGGAAGAATCTGGGCTGGAGTTGAGAGCCTGGCAGAGATGTAAGGTTGCATCCTGCTCCCAGTCTGCCCAGTGACTTGAGTAGTTCAGGGTAAACATATCTTTCTGTTTCCCCCATTTGCAGAAACACAGCATCATAAATGTGCTTAGAGCTTTAAGCCATCCAAAGTGACATCATTCCTATTACAGAGGACAGCAATCAAATATCACTGCAATTAATGCCACTTACTACCTTTGCTTTGGGCGGGGTAAAATTTAATCCACTAATGCTTGTAAAATGCTTCAAGATTCTCCAAGGAAAGCCAGCATCGGAATGTAAAGCATCAGCCTTGGAAGTGAGAGCAGAGCGCACTCTGCAAGGAAGAATAACAACAATATCATCAGGTTAAACTCTCCAAACTCGGAGTAATTTTCACTTGCTCCTGACAGAATTTCTTTCCCAAGAGCATGTCTTGGTGGCAGTTCTAATCCTGATGATAAGCAGCACTGACTTCAGATGAACACCAGTGCATCGTAAGGTCTCCCCCTTTTGATCCTGAGCTGGAGGGACGGTATCACACTGAACTTACTTGCTGAGAAATTATCCTGTTACTTATATGTCTCCCCATTTCTGTGGCAGTGTCTGCTGCGGTTTCAGAGCAGGTGGTGTTGAACGTTGCTTTCTTCTCCTGGAGCCAGTTAGGGATCTAAGGGAATGTCTCCTGCTGCATGCGGCTTTGGCCTTAAAAATACCAAGTATTTCACTGAAGATTCCTCACTGTCTCTTTGAATAGTTCAACTGTCAATATTTTTAGGACAAGCCTGCTGACTTTTTTCAGCTTTTAGTCATTTAGCATATGCCATGTTAGAAATAATCTTCTGGAAAAATCCCCTCCAGACAAGTGGCCAAGACTTTGCTCAACTGATCTGCATATCCCATTCTCAGCTAATATGACCGTGTCATATGCAAACAGTACGACTACACCCTGGATTAAATACTGTGGAATGTAATCCTAGGGTCTGGCCCTAAGAACACATCTCCTAGCAGAGGGCTTGGAGCTTTGAATCAGCCAGGGAGAACAGAAACACAAAACCCCATGCTGAAAGAAGCTGTTCCTTGTGCTGACCATGGATTACTGTGCAATGCATGTGTGCCTTTATAAAGATGCTGCATATGGCTGTAAAGTTATAGAATATAAAGTCATGGTGTTTCTCTAGTCCAGTGACTGATGCTGAGCACAGAGCATTTTCCTCCACAGCCACCAAATTACCAGGTGTTTATAGTGTTACCGTCTGCAGCTTATAAAAGTCCTGTTATGGTCATAGACAAGTTCATCAAGACTGCAAAAAACCCAAAACACCAAAATGTCGTTAAAACGCAAGCATGGTTACTCCATACTCTCCTTTTAGAATATTTAACCTAGCGATCCCAGCATGCAAAAAGCTATGGTATGAACCCACAAAGTCAAAATTTGGCTGTTCTAGGTGAGTGTTACTCCAGTAAGTCTTGTATTTGAAATGAGACCTTATCTTGTCAGGGTTAGCAGTGAAATGTCCTTCCTTTTGGCTCACATGAAAGTCAGCTGCTTGTGTACATTTAGAGATTTAGTGTGTGCCCTCTGAGATGTGTACTAAGTTGGCCTGATATTTTTCAGATCCCGTATTATTCACAGATCCTTGTTCCCTGGATTTCTTTTTGTTTGTGCCTGCTCGGAGAATAGGGATGGTCTGAGAGTACACACCTCAGTGACCTAAGTAGAAATCATGGGCCAGTGACGGGTGATAATCATCCACCAATAAAATAAACATCCAATTATTTTCTTCCCCCTCCTTCATGTCATTTTTCCTCTCAAGTGAGCAGCTCAGTCACTCCCAGAGCAGAAGGGAGTAACAGAAGGAATGAAAGACACAGGAATTACATTTGCATTTACAGGGGGTGGATTTTCACCTGGCTAAGATGTGGCGTGAACACTTGTGTAATGGGCATTCAATTTGATTTGTAAATGCACAAATAGCTGCCATTTTACCACAGAACTGGCAGGGAAAAGACCTCCCCCAATCCTCCCTGTTCCTCTTGTCATTGCTGAAAGTGAAATTACTGCTTTCCTTCACTTCAAGAGTTGTCAGGAGGCAGGTAGAATTGTCTAAAATCTTCAGACAGGGAGAATAATGCTACCTGCCACACACATTCAACTGCCTTTATATATGGATATTATGCATATATAAATATTATGCAACATATATAACATATAGTATGTATAATATTATAAAGATATTATATACGTATATAAACACTATATATATGTATATAAACACTAAAATTGTTCTGTCAATATTGCCATTTGATCAAGTGGTCACTTCAGAAATGCAGATTTCTATTAAAGATAGTCAGAGTTTATACAGAATCAAATCGAACTGAATAGTTCAGTTGGGAGGGACCTACATTTTCAGTGGCCAAAGTCTGCCAGTCTCCTTTCTTCACCACATCTCTTTTTTATGAGCACTGCCAGGCACTGGCAGTGGCCCACCTTTTTCTTCAGGATTAGGTTTTGACTCTGCAGTATTTCCACATTCCTCCTGTGAATGCATGTGGAGGAACGGCAAAGCACAAGGTGTCACCACAAGGCATGAGTTCGGTTTCAGAAAAAAATTATTACAAGATCACTGCTTGAGATTTTAAAAATGTTTAATCTGAATCCTGGTAGCACGTTTATGTCTGCCCCACTGCAATGGGAAAATGAGGCAGAGTATAAAGACAAGAAAGGATCCCCCAAAAATGTGGCTTATTACTGTAGGTAAGCACTTTTGTGTATTCCTCACTTATATTGCTGCAGTCTGCAGTGGGAGGTAGTGAAATACAGTAAGTGGTTTCCAGAGCCTTTAATGGGTAAGATCTTTATCTTTCATGTCAGAGAGCAGTAAAAGTGGGCTGCGCTGCAGGGAAAGGGGAGACATGGGCTGGAGGTTATAGCCAGACAGGCAGGGCAGTGTCTTTGCAGACATGGGGTACAGTCCCACAGTACCCAAACCAGAAGAGCAGAGCAGGTCTGGACAGCACAGAGCAAGGATCACATCATCAGTCCTACCGACGAGTCAGGTCTGACCTCAAGACAAGAAGTCAGGATCTGCGAGGTGCAAGGCCAGACACGGACATATCTGCAATGTAGCTCAGGTGAAAGACCAACGGCAAGGGCTGGAGCTCAGACGCAGCTTCTGAATAGGGCAGACGGTGCAACCACAGGTGAAGGCTCTGGATAAAGCTCCCCATAGGGCTTTCTCACAGCTTGTTTTCATTGAAATTTTCTCTAGGGTTACGCAGCAGCATCGTATGAAGGCTGACCCTGAACACAGCCAGCTAAATTCCTAGGCTTGGAAGGGAGGAGAAAGAGTTTGCAGAGGCATAGAAGATGTTTTCAGGCTGGCCAGAGGAATCAGAGACTGATGGTTCACTCAGGGACCAGACAGTGTTGCACCTCTGAAAACCAATGTTAACACTATCCTCAGGTCATTTGACCATGAATCTTCCCTACAGCATTATAAAACAGGATAAAAAGGAAGTAACATTAAGCTATATCTTCCCATAGCCATTAGGGGTTGAAACAGCTGCTGCACCAAATACCTGAGACATCTGCAGGAACTGGCAGATGTAACAGAGAGTTTGCAGAAAACCTGCAGCAGGCAGCCAAGCATGGTCCAAAAGCCATTTAAAATGATGCTAGACACTTAAGTCTAGGCAGCTGAATCAAGCAGTTTATCAGGATCATCAGGACTATTTTACCTTTGTTTAATTAGATAACTTTAGCTTGCAGGGGCAGTGTCTGCAGATTGGCACACACAAAGCTTGCTGTGACGGGGAAAGGTATGCCTTTTGAAAATGTGCCATTAGGCAAGCTGTTAGCGATAATCACAATGTCTCTGACACTTCTATGACCCATTAGCTTGCCTGGCAGAATAAAACCCTAATGTCAAATTAGGTGTGTGCTATTAAGAAGGGTTTTTTTTTTCCATAGTCCCGGGATCAATGCCCCATAGTGAATAAGAAAAATAAATTGGCATGCTACGACTGGGGATGTGCATAGGAACTGTGAGTTTTGAGACACAGAGCTATCTATATGTCGGTGGTATTGTTCCCCTTAATTAACACTACAACCCTGATAGCTAGAACCCCAGTGATAAAATCTATTATCTTATTTGATAACTGAGACTGACAGATGATCAGAAGAAACAAACAGCAATGAAGACCTCTAAAGGAAATTCATCTTGCTGGGCATGAAACTAATTTCCAATGAATGCAAGAATGATGAATGTAAAGTTGTTTTGTTTGAAGGAGAGTCTGAGATGCCAATTTGCAGAGGAAAAAACATGTCCTAATCCTCCACACTGCAACAGATCTGGATCAAATAACTCTGTAAACATCCTCCTCTACCTTCTTTTTTTTTCTGCACACATTTATACATGAGCAATGAGCGAGGAAGTCTGAACATTTTCGTGGAGAAAATTTGAACACAGTCCCCGTTTCCTTTAACTCACACATCAGTGTTTGGCAGGTGTATGTCTCATTAAGTCTCTCTGAAACCAGCATCAGTGCATCAGGGAACTACTCTTCCTGCTCATTATATTCTCATAGCAAGTTTATAATCTGTGTCTCTACTGGTAGGAATTTGTGTGTGTCACATCTCATAAGCACTAATATCAATATCTATACATATTTTGCTTACACTGTACAGGCAGAAATTAAGGTGACATTTGACTCCGTAAGGGACAACATATTTCACCTTAATGGATCAGCTTGGGAAGCTTACCATAGGCACAGGAAAAAGAACTTGAAAAACGTTTAAAAGATTGGGTAAAAGTTTGATGCTTCTTCATCCCTTTCCTGTCATTGAGCCTGCTTCCCCTCTCTCACACATAGTCATTAACACAGTCCATAAAGCAAGATGGATTTTTAGGGAAATGAGAGTATATAGAAAAGAAAAAGACTGAATTAATGCCTCAGAAATCAAAATGTTTTAAAACAACAAAAATTTTGAACACTTAAATATGTCAAACATATAATACAAGCCAGGAAAAGATCTACACAGCCATCAACTATCTTCTGATATTTGCTAATGTTGGAGTTCGTCAAGTCCAATATTTTAGATAGAGTTATATATTTATTTATTTTTTTTGGTCAAATGGCATGTATTATTATGAAACTAAACATGTAGTTAGAGAATCATTTGTTTTAGCAGCTCAGATCCCTTCTGCTTAGTTCTCCCCTCTCTATTTGATCTTGGTCACAATGCACATTAGTACAAAGAAGAGGTACAGCAGAGAGAAGAATGAGCACCAAAGAACAGATCTAGTTATTTGGCATCTTGATTACCAAAAATACTTTTTGAACGACTACTTAATAGAGAAGTAGTGAGAAACGTCAATCCAATTGCTTAAATGATTCTTCTTCATTTATTTAAGAACACTAACTTTCACACAGACAACATTGATTGTAAGTTCACTGCATCTCTCACTTTATTTTCTGGAGCTAACAAATAAAACGCCTATTTCAGTGTTTTTAAACTGACGCTCAAGAGAGCTGGTGAGTTTAACAGTATTTAGGTAACTGCAATCTCACCTTCTCTAATCAGGCAATGAAGGTAGCCTAAGAAGTTACTAAGCCTTAGCTGTTTTTTATTGCCTCCCTGCTATGCATTATCACAATAGCAGAGCTGGTACATTATGACATGGACTTATACTTCAGCTATTTCATTTCTTGGAATAGTGTCTATATTCTAAGTAAAAGTATCCTCAGCATCTCTGAAGACCTGGTTTCTGAATTCCGTCCCTCCATTTGACCACCTAATTCCTGCATTCACAGCTGGAGAAAAGATCGCTGTGTATCTACTGGACACGCAAAACTTTAAAATTATATAATGCTATCTAATGTTCTTTCTGGAGAAGTTCAAAATAGCTGCCCTTGTTAAAAAATCATCCCTGCCTCCCTGCTGCTTACCTGAATGGTCCTGCAGTGTTATGTACACTTTAAATACAAAAAAATGACACTTGTTTGGGAGAGAAGAACCCCTCTGGTCCCTGCACTCTTGGAAGTGTATGCGCTGTTTATTAGATCTCCAGGGGAAGGCAGTGCAAGAGACATTGTCTCCTAAATTATCTGCTTGGGAAAGAGAAAGTCAGAGAGGACTAAATGAGGCAGGGAAGTGGCCCTCAGACAAACTCTCACAGGAAGCTGGTGTGGCAGCCCAAGCATCTTTAGCATTATCTCCACCAAAGACACCAGCCAATGATGCTTTAAACTGCTTGCAGCCCACAAGTCTGTCACCTTTTCCATCAAAATGAGGGCAATGATGGGATAATGCAGGTGCCAGCACTGGGGCAGAAACTGCTGAGAAAGAATCTGGCTTCTGCTTTTTTAGCTCATCCAGATCTCTTAATCCTCTGTGGCGTTCTCACTCACCAGAAGTGTGATGGTGGCCAGCAGGACATAATTCTTGATGATTTTCTCTGAATAACCTTTCCACAGGTCAGCCTTAGCAGAGATAAGACTGTCTTTCTCTAGAGAGACAACCACAGATATATTGGGATACTTAGCAAACCTGCTGTCTGAAGCACCTGTCACTGATAGTGGAGCAACGCTGGTGCAGAGCTGCTCAAATTATCTAAGGTTCAGAATGATTTTTCAGTGCTATCCACTTTACTGTTGGTTTTGTGTTGTTTCTTTTTTTTTTCCTCGAGAGGCTTTTCAAATGTCATATCATCCCTACTCTTTAGCACAATAGTCTTTATGTTAAAACTAGCTATAAAAATCAGCAAGCTCTAGCAGGGAATGCAGGCTGTGCATATTTCACTGGGGGGCAATACAAAATGAGAAGAGCAGTCAGTTACACTCTTCTTCTTGTGCCCGTGAGAGGCTATTATTTACTTTTAAGAATGGAGGCACAGTAAATGACAAAAGACTCTTCAAAGGGGAAAAAAAAATTAGGTTTGCATCTCTACTGGCTATCTAAATGAAGATAATCTGCAATACGACATTCTGCCCTCATTCCTTATCTGTACAAGTGTTTGTACTACATTACAAGTCTCATATTGAGTAGATCAGCACATCCTAATGAACTAAACCTTTAAGCTAGATGCAATTAAAAAATAAAGATCTCAGAAGATAAGGCCTGCATAGCCTAGGTGGCTCTTGGCCTCTGGACCCGCCTGGAAGAGCATTGCAACCGTCAGACTGGGTCTTTGCGTGGGGAGATTTTAGGGGCATCAAAATGAAAACCCAAAGAGTCAGCCCCTGACAAGAGAAAAGCTTGGAAAAAAACAGTGGGAAACACTGATGCTACAGATTATTTTTAACAAATATTTTCCTCTCTCAAAGTCATACAACTCATTTAGTCCAAAACTGACATTTAAAACTGAAGCAAAGCTAACAGGACTGTCCTCCTGAGAGCCAATGTCTCCTTCTGCTTTTCCAAAATAAGAGATTTCATCCTCCTGCAGAAGAGCTTCATGGTTTGAACAGTCACTTGGGATGTGGAAAAGGATAAAATTCAGTGCCATTTTTAGCCTGAAAGGGTCTAAACCCTAACTCACATATCCCAAAGAATGCCTTAACCCTTGTGCAATTTGTACCCTGTTCCTGTCATTGATGCTGAACGGAAAGCATTCAGGAGTGCCTCATTATTGGAACTAACAGGAAACAGCATGGAGCATAAGATGGTGACTCCTTGTATTAGAGCCACTTGGAGCTGAGTTACTTATTAATAAGCTTAAAGAAAAAAAAATTGTGTGCAAGTTCCAATGTGTTCACATCGGCATTTATTGCCCTGTGAAGTTGCCTTATAAGTCATACAGTTTCTGCCTTTTGATGATCATCCCGAGCTCCGTCACTGCTACATCCCAATGAAAAGCCTCCTCATAAAGACAGGACCAATCTTCACACCCATGTCCGGGTTTGAGTTAAAACAGAACCCATTTTCTGTTCAGTTATTTTCCTTTTTAGCTAAGCCTCTTCTAACTCTCTAAACCAAAACAATTCAGACTCAAACTCTGTGCTTCTGGGGGTAAACAGGTCAGCTTCTGTAAGGCCACTGATCCTGTGGAAAGCTAGAAGACCCATTCCTGTAGCACTGACCTCTGAACATCTGTTAAAACCACGGAAGAATGAGATATTTCTTTTTGCCTG
>VZRU01003859.1:9168-21410 GCA_013398155.1 Pedionomus torquatus | reverse complement strand
GGAGGGGAGGCTAAGAGAGAGAAAGTAAGGACTATCCAAGCATGAAGGAGGAGGAACCCCGTAGAGAGACTGCTGGAGGGGAGGGAGTAACGTTGACGGGCTTCTGTAGATCTTCAAAACAGAAGCTCTAAATAATCTGCAAAACGTAACAACCAAATGTAGCTACGCTGAAATTAAGCAAAAACAGAGATGCCAGGGGAAGAATCGAAGGAAATGTCAGCTGTGAGGAGCTGTAACAGCAGTGGCTCTTCCCAGGATGAGGACACGTTGGTGAAGGGTAGCCAGAAGGTATGAAACCAGGTTGAAGGTAGACCTCACCCACCAGAGAAAGGGTGATAAATTGGGTAGAAAAACGTTGCAGCTCTGTGCATGAGATGAGGCAAGAGAGCATCATCGGCAAGAGAGCATCCAGGTAAGGGCTGGAAAGGGCTCTCAGGAGGGAAGGAGGCAAGAGAGGTGGTGGAGAACCAGGGAGGGTGGCAAAACTGTGTGCCCAGTCTCCGTTGCTCAAATCCCTCTTGGAAGCGAATCATAGAACCATAGAATGGTTAGAGTTGGAAGGGAACTCAGAGATCATCCAGTTCCAACCCCCCTGCCATGGGCAGGGACACCTCCCACCACCCCAGGTTGCTCCAAGCCCCATCCAGCCTGGCCTTGAACCCCTCCAGGGATGGGGCAGCCACAGCTTCTCGGGGCAACCTGTTCCAGTGCCTCACCACCCTCACAGCAAAGAAGTTTTTCCTAATATCCCAATTTCAAAATCCCTTCTTCCAATTTAAAACCCTTCCCCCTTGTCCTGTCACTCCACCCCCTGACCAAGAGTCCCTCTCCAGCTCTCCTGGAGCTCCCTTCAGATCCTGGAAGGCTGCTAGAAGGTCTCCCCGGAGCCTTCTCTTCTCCAGGCTGAACAGCCCCAGCTCCCTCAGCCTGTCCTCACAGCAGAGGGGCTCCAGCCCTCTGAGCATCTTGGTGGCCCTCCACTGGACCTGTTCCAACAGTTCTATGTCCTTTCTGTGTTGAGGACTCCAGAGCTGGACACAGGACTCCAGGTGGGGTCTCACGAGCGCAGAGTAGAGGGGCAGAATCCCCTCCCATGACCTGCTGATCATGCTTCTGTTGGTGCAGCCCAGGATGGGGTTGGCTTTCTGGGCTGCCAGCACACACTGCCAGCTCACGTGGAGCTTCTCCTCCAGGAGCACTCCCAAGTCCTTCTCCTCAGGGCTGCTCTCCAGCCATTCTCTGCCCAACCTGGGTTTGTACCTGGGGTTGCCACCTCCCAGGTGCAGGACCCTGCCCTTGGCTTGGTTGAACTTCATGCCATTTGCACCAGCCCACCTCTCCAGCCTGGCCAGGTCCCTCTGGATGGCATCCCTTCCCTCCAGCGTGTCGACTGTGCCACCGCGCTCCCTTTGGCCGCAAAACTTGCTGAGGGTGCATTCTATCCCACTGAACATCCATAGGTTCCAGTTTGCACCAGAAGCAGATTGATGCGTGCGATGTGGACCTTTCCTTGTTGTCCTCTTGTTGCTGCAGGAGGAGCTGGAGCAGCAGTTTCCAGTTTGTTTGAGTGACCCGTGGTCATCAGATCCAATGGTTGGCGTGCCAAGGGCTTCAGCGCTTTCCTTACACCTTGTTTTAAATTTACTTTCACCCTCCTTCCTTAGCAGTGAAGTTGATAAATATTAGAGAGTCAAATTTACATATGAGTTGGGCCGTGACTCTTAAACCCATAAATGATGCTAGGAATCACAGAATCACAGAATCACCTAAGTTGGAAGGGACCTTTAAGATCATCTAGTCCAACCAATGGGAAAAAAATAAAATCCAAAAAAAACCAACAACCATAAACAACACACCACACCAACAACACTAAGCCATATCCCTGAGCACCAAGTCAACTCCTCTCTTGAATCCCTCCAGGGATGGTGCCTCAACCCCCTCCCTGGGCAGCCCATTCCAATACCTGACAACCCTTTCAGTAAAGAAATATTTCCTCATATCTAACCTGAACTTCCCCTGGCGCAACTTGAAGCCATCACCCCTTGTCCTGTCATCTGTAACCTAGAATCATAGAATGGTTAGAGTTGGAAAGGACCTTGAAGATCATCATGTTCCAACCCCCCTGCCATGGGCAGGGACACCTCCCACCACACCAGGTTGCTCAAAGCCCTATCAAGCCTGGCCTTAAATACTTCCAGGGATGGGCCATCCACAACCTCCCTGGGCAGCCTGTTCCAGTGCCTCACCACCCTCACAGCAAAGAATTTTTTCCTAATATCCAATCTAAATCTCCCCTCTTCCAGTTTAAAACCATTACCCCTTGTCCTATCACTTCACTCCCTGACCAAGAGTCCCTCTCCAGCTCTCCTGGAGCTCCCTTCAGATCCTGGAAGGCTGCTCTAAGGTCTCCCCGGAGCCTTCTCTTTTCCAGGCTGAATAAGAAAGTGTCCTTGCATTTCCACCTCTCCGACCGGTGACCGAAGGGAATATCGTATTATTTTAACCCATAAAGCGGATTGCAAAGTCAAACCAGCACGAGGGCATCTATCGAGCGGAGGAACAACAACTGCTGACACCCCCTTTACATCCACCAAAGCAGGAAAGTCCCACAGAGAATCACCAGATCCAGGTTTGACCAGAAAACTCCATTTCTGTGTATCTGTGCACACGTTGGGAAGACCAGAAGCTTCTGGGGGGTGCAAATGGATAAAATGTCTGTTATGGACAATAAAACCAAGGGCTGAGAATCATAGAATTGTCCAGGCTGGTAGGGACCATTCAGACCATGGAGTACAACCACCAACCCAACAGTGACAAAAGCCACCACTAAACCTTCTAAGGTCTCCATGGAGCCTTCTCTTCTCCGGGCTGAACCGCTCCCTCCCCCCAACTCTCTCCCTGACATCTGCCTCTTCTTTTCCCTCTCCTGGGGATGTGCAGGGCTCAGCTCACCCTCAGCACAAGGAACAAGCCTCATACGGGAAAAGCATCTTCCAGGGTGTCATCCCACCAGCCTGGTACAGAGGGACCAAGGAGAAAGCTCTCAGCAGCAGGGACGGGGGAGAGGATCCTTTTTGGTCCCTCGTTGCCTGGTCAGGTGAAAGGAGCATCTCAAACACAGGGTGGTTGCTGCTCTGAAAGAGGAGGTCACCAAGCTTAGGATGTGGGAAAGGAGACATCTCAAAGGCAAGACCAAAGCTTGGAAGACCTTGAAAGATACCCAGCTCCGGGTGGGGTTTGCAGCTGTGCAGATTTCTGAGGGAAAAAGGGTGAAGAAAGCCATTAAAGAGGGACACTGCGGTAGAGCGTGATTTGGGAGTGGCTTCTCAGCCATTCCCTGGGCTCCCTGGGGCTCGGGCCAGAAGGCTTTTCTTCTTCTGTGCACGAAAAAAGAAGTTTTTTTTTTCCAACCTTTTGACTATTTTCAGACTCTCCCAGCGTGACGAATACCCAGCAAATGTCACGTTGCTCCCTGGGAGTGGAGGGACGCGGTGGAAAGCAGAAAAATCTATGCAAAAAAAAAAAAGAGGGGGAAAAAACCCCAGATCTTCGCATCACCACGTGCTTGCCCTGTTGGTGCGAAAGGGTGGAAGATGGTGTTCAAGTGCCGAGAAAACCACGAGTCCATTCTGCGGCGTCTGGGACTTCTGCCATGACGGCTTCTCCCGGTGGAGAAGCTGCGTGGATGGGGGTTTGCCTGCAGGGATGCCCATTTCTCAAGCTGCAGTTTTACTTTTATTCTATCCAAGAAAAAAACAAAGAAAAAAGTCATCAAAAATGTGAATTACGCTACTGCAGATGCTGTGACATTTCCAATCCAGATTTCCCTGGCTTTTAGACCTAAAAACAGCCCTGGAAAACTCCCAGCTTTGTATTTCCCTGCCAGGATGCAAGATCCCTCTAGAGCTGACCAGATCTGATCTGCTTTAAGGAGAGAATCGTTGAATCATGGAATGGTTTGGGTTGGAAGGGACATTAAAGTTCCATCCAGGGACACCTCCCACCACACCAGGTTGCTCCAAGCCCCATCCAGCCTGGCCTTGAACCCCTCCAGGGATGGGGCAACCACAGCTTCTCTGGCCAACCTGGACCAGGATCTCACCACCCTCACAGCAAAGAGGTTCTTCCCCACATCTCATCTCATTTTACCCTCTTTCAGAGTCAAACCCTTCCCCTATGCGCCCCCCCCTCCCCCATCAAGGGTCCTTCCCCAGCTTTCCTGGTGCCTCTTGAGGGACTGGAAGGGGCTCCAAGGTCTCTCTGAAGCCTTCTCTTCTCCAGGCTGAACCCCCCGAATTCTCTCACCCTGTTCTCACTGTAGAGAGGCTCTAGTCTCATAGGAGAGTTGCTCTGATCATCAGAAAAGTGTCCAGCCCAGTTACCCTGGTGATTTCCAGGTGGAGACCATCACGCATGGAGAAATACAAGAGAAATATCCCCCTCCTGCCTATGTCTCTTTTTTCCCTTGTTGGCCACAGAGGAGCCCAGCTGGAGAACTTGGCCCTGATGGATGAGAAGAGGAAGCATTATCTGGGGAGGATAGGGCTCGGGATTTTCTTGGGAGGCTTTTGAGTGATCACAGTGAATGTTGTGCTTTCTAGGGGGGGAAGGAGATGCAACCCTTGGGTGCCTTCAGTTGGATGAGGCTTCCCCTTCACACCAAGTGAAAACAAGCAAAACAAACCCAAAACAAAACCCCAAACAACCCCACCCCCCAAAAAACCCCAAGGAAAGCAGAAGTATTTTGAAGTTCTTGTGTTCCCTGGTGAGCAGAGAGGAAGCACAGAAAAGGGATGTCTGCTTCTGCAAGGACTTTCTGTAGAAGAATTCGGAGGGTTGCAAAATAGATTACATAAACTCTTGTGTCCTTTTAAGCTTTTATTCTGATGGCACTTGAAACAATCTGGCCTCTGCTTCAGCAGCCACAGGCACGTCATTCGCACAACAAATGAGCTCATGGCCCACTTGGGAAGGGCATCTGGGGCGAGTCACAGGGGGGAGAGGGCTCCCACGGAGGAGGGGAAAGGACCAGCAGATGAAGGTGGGCGCTGATAATCTCCTGGCAGGGGGGGGCTTATAGTGTGGGTTTTTTTTTTTCTGATTTCCTTTCATTCTGAAATCAGAAAAAAAGAACCCCCCAAACCCCAAAAGATAAAAATCGTGGTTTTCCTGCAAGATTCCTGTTGAAAAAAAGGAGAATGGTCTGAGCTGCTGAGATACGGAGGGGTTGGAGAAGGAAGAGGGGGTAACACCCCTGAAGGCGGGGTGGAGAGCACTGCAGTGATTTTAAGGCCAATAATGGATATCAGGCGAGAAAATCTGCTGCTCGAATGGAGAGCACGACCCAGCCTTGTTCTGGCTGGCAATAAAAATTGGGTACGGTGAGGATTGACGGGCTCGTATTCTTAAACAGATTCCTGCATCTCATGGCTCGGAAATACCCAGCTGGAAAAAAAAAAAACAAACACCAACCAACCAACCAACAAACAAACAAACCCTGGTGCTCGGAATCTGCAGGTTCGCCTGCTCGATGTAATTCTTATTTATTTTTCTGTTTCCTATAAAAGCGAGGCGAAGGTTTGGAGCAGATAACGCATTAGGCGGGCGCGGGGTCTTGTAAGAAGCAGCTGCGTGACCCTCTGGGTATTGGGATAATGCTGTTGCTGCAGATAACAAATAATATTAGCTGGAAATGGTTCCTAGCTGTTAGGCAAAATTATTATGTTGTCAAATGTGATGAATGAGGGAAGCGGAGGAGGCTTTAGCATCCTATTTCGGTAGTTCTGCTCCCTAAGGTTATTCTGAAAGGCTGGTTTTCAAGCTCTAGTCTTGCCCTTGAAGGCAGATGGCAGAAGCCAACCGAGGTCTTTGCTTCCCTCTCCAGCCATGAGCAGCGTCGGGATATAACCGGGTGGAAAAATGTCCAGTTCCAAAAAGTAAGCGAGGAGCTTACGCTGTACAAAGGGAAAACTCTTAAAAAATAATAATATGTAAAATCCTTTGGGTGGATTCCCTTCTTTTCTGTAGTCACAGCAACAACGAGGTGCTCCAGTGCGAAGTGTCCCTGCCCGTGGCAGGGGGTTGGAGCTCAATGATAAGAGACTCACAGACTCATAGAATGGTTAGAGTTGGAAGGGACCTTGAAGATTATCCAGTTCCCCCCCCCCTGCCCTGGGCAGGGACACCTCCCACCACACCAGGTTGCTCCAAGCCCCATCCAGCCTGGCCTTGAACCCCTCCAGGGATGGGGCAGCCACAGCTTCTCTGGGCAAGCTGGGAGGTCAGCTCTTCCTCAGACATAGGGGATGGGCAGAAGTAGCAAGGAGAAGGCTTGGAGCAACCTGGTCTTGTGGGAGGTGTCCCTGCCCATGGCAGGGGGGTCAGAACTCGATGATCTTCAAGGTCCCTTCCAATTCTAACCATTCTATGATTCTAAATCCAATTACTGGCTTTATATTAATCATTACCCGAGATAAAGGCTCTTGTGCTGGAGCAATGCCTTCCCCCCAGGTGCAGCTCCTGGAAATGTCTCCTGAAGGGACACCTGCAGCTTGAGGGCAGTTTATTCCCTTATAATGGAATGAAATTCTAAGAATTGGCAGGTGGTGTTCAATTTTTGCTCATTTCTGGAGCTTTTTCATCCCAGTTTGCCCATGGGTCTTGGATGAGGAGGAGCCCTTCTCCTGGTGGCTCTCAGCCTCTCGCCCCTGTGGTTGTGGCTTCTTGAGGACAGGAGGAAACGGGCATAAATTTGTACATGAGTTCCATCTAAACACGAGGAGGAACTTCTTCTCTTGTTGGCAGAGCCCTGGCAGAGGCTGCCCAGAGAGGTGGTGGAGTCTCCTTCTATGGAGATGCTGAAAACCCACCTGGACATGTTCCTGTGGGACCTGCTCTGGCTGGACCTGATTTGTTAGGGGGTTTGGACTAGATGATCTCCAGAAGTCCCTTCCAAGGCCAGATCACTCCCATTTCCCACCGCGGTTGGTGGCCACAAGCCATCACCCAAGGCCACCATGGGATTTTCATGGCAGCTGGTAACATCCTACCCCACTGGAAGGTTTGGAAACCCAAATCCATCCCTTCTCCATGGCTTAATTTTATTTTTCCTGATGAGTGGCTGAGGAAAGAACACAGCACTCCCTATTTCCCTTTTCCTCCAGATGCCAATGAATTTTGAATCCTTTCCCAGCTCCCTGTCCTGGGGCTTTGGAAGGAATTTCTAAGCTGTGGATGAAAAAAGGCATGAGAGCCCTCATAGGGTGGGGGATACCCCCCCTGGGCTCGGCACCTCTGCAACACTGGGCTCTGCTGCTCCCCATCCTCAGGGCTCTTGGGGAAAAAAAATTCCATGCAATCAAAATAGTAGCTAAAATTCATGTATTTGGGGTTTTTTCTTTCCCCTTGGGAACACTCGTCTCCGCAAAACGACTGGTTGAGAAGAGTAAAAACATCTTTTATAGATAAATATCTGGGGGGAAGGCAGGAAGGATCACTTAGTGATAATCTCTGCTTGATGATGGTCCAACCAATTAGATCGAGTTTTTGTGGCTATCCTGAGAGAAGAGGGCTGGGAGAAAAACCCACGAGAATGGTTAAAAGTTTGGAAAACACATATTAGAGCCTCTGGGCACCTGTTCCATAAAGAGGAGTTTGTTCATCTCGTACGTGGATTTATGTGGACAACAGGGATCTGGTGTCAGATGGAAAATGGAATGAGATCTTTTGGCTGGAAATGAGTGACATCAGAGTAGAAATTGCTTAGAAATTGCTTAACTGTGTGAGTAATAAGGAAAAAAAAAAAGACATTTTACTGGTTGTTGTGAACAGTTCTTTGCTGCTAAACCCTTTGTTAGGAGGGGATTTCAAGTGAAAGCTCCACTAGAAGTGATGGAGCTTTGTTCTTCAAGGAGATACCAGCTCTCCCAGACCCATAGACCACAGTCTGCAAAATTTGGGACCAAGGGAGAAAACATGGTCCACGGTGCCCTCTCTCTAAGATGGTCTGATTCTGGAAGTCCCCAAAGCTCATTGGAGACAGCCTGGTGCCGTGAAAACTCTTCAGGCTCTTGAACTTGGTGCCCTTGTCAGTGCGTCACGAGATCCCTGGTGAAAACCTCTTTATTGACATAGAATCATAGAATGGTTTGAGTTGGAAGGGACCTCGAAGATCATCGAGTTCCAGCCATCGAGAGTCCAGTGGAGGCTTTGAAGATGACGAGGGACTGGAGCATCTCTGTGTTGAGGAAAGGCTGAGGGACCTGGGGCTGTTCAGCTGGAGAAGAGCAGTCTGAGAGGGGATCTCATGGATGCTGAGCAAGAGCTAACGGGTGGGGGGCAAGAGGATGGGGCCGGACTCCTCTCACTGGTGCCCAGGGACAGGACAAGTGGAAACAGCCACAAACTGGAACATGGGAAGTTCCGTCTCGACATGAGGAGGAACTTCTTTCCTGTGAGGGTGGCAGAGCATTGGAAGAGGCTGCTCATAGAGCTGGTGGAGTCTCTGTCTCTGGAGACATTCCAACCCCACCTGGACAAGTTCCTGTGGGACCTGCTCTGGGTGGACCTGCTTTGGCAGGGGACTGGAGAGGATAATCTCCAGAGGTCCCTTCCGACCCCAGATCGTTGTGTGATTCTGTGAAAAATGGAATTAAATAACTGATGTGGGTCGGCAGCACATCTTTTGCCACAGGGAGAGATGTTTTAGAGGCTCATGAAATTCAAAGCCACTGTAATAAAAATCTCAGAATAAGCGTCCCATCAGCGATTCCAGCTCAGATGGAGACGTGATGTGTGACACCTCGTGGCCCTTCTACATCTTCATTTTACATAACGTAGCTCCGCAATTGCATTATTCATCTAAGCTTGTGATATTTTTTTTCTTTTGATGTCTCTGGGAAGGGTATGGAAGAGCACGTTGTGCTTTTCGATTTATTTCCCATTACGAGATTTTAAGATTCCTGAGTTGCAAAGATTTACTTTCCTCTCGACAGAAACACTCCCTCTTGGTGCTCATAAAGATTTAATGCAGGATTAGAAAGGAGTGTTTTGCCCAAACCCTACAGAATATGCCTGTTCGCGGTGGCAAAATAAAGCAGCGTTTTGGAACCTTCCAGCATCTTCTAGTCAAGACACAAAACTTCTGCTGCGCTTCCATAGGCACAAAGTCCTATCAGTTTTCTTCAAAATTGGGTGAATCAAAACTAAGGTAATGTTCAGAAGAAAAACCACTCTTGTTTTCACTGGGTTTATGCTAAAAAAGGAGGGATAAATGGAGTTTAATGAAGTTTTTATGCCTTTTCTTAGTTTCTTTATTCCAGTGTAAGGGAGGGGAGATAAAGCTCTCCTGGAAATGTTTTTGGGCTCGGCCGCAAGCAGTGGAGAGTGATGGTTGGTCTCATGCAATTTCCTAACGTTATTAAATCTTTGGTAATTTGCAGATTTAGTTTTACCTTTCACCCAGAAAGTCATCTCCATAACCGTAGAGGAGAGATCCATTTAATATTACGAATAAATAGATTTTCTGCCCCGCTGAGATTTAAATATAATTGATATTCTGTTTACCCTCTTCCTCTCCTCTAATCTACCCTTCTCCATTTCTCTTTCTTGTTATTATTTTGCCCAAACTAGTAAGCTTCGAAGATTTAATTTGTATAAACAATGTCGCCCTATTTAAAAAAAAAAAAAAAACAAAAAAAAACAAACCAAAACAACAAAAACCCAAGATAATGTATTGCCTTGAATTAAAATTGCCAGCATGTAACGTCCTCAAAATTAACATTGATTTGAAGTTGCGTTCAGACCCAGTAGATCAAATTCTCATCCTCTGGAGCCTGATGACGTGGATTACAATCATCTTTTCCCGGTCGGGACCCCGTGAGAAAAAAAAAATAAGAGTAAATCAAAGGGAAACACTTAATTAGTCTGAAAAGCATTATGGTATTAAGAGTAACGACAATCACTCACTCACGCTTTGATCTTGTAGCAAGGTCTTCTCCTTCCTTAATGTTATCCTTAGTGATAAGTGTGAAACTCCTACAATTTATTAACGAGCGAAGCCAAATATTGATCATATTTGACCGTGGCGCCCTTCTCCACCCAGAGACACTCCCCAGACCTGCTCCCTGAGAGGTTTTCTCACCCTGAGCTGGGAGACCCACACGTTATTTTCCCGATGGAGCGTCTCAACAGGTTTGAATCCCCTCGTGGCAGGTCTTGGTGGATGGAGATGGTACAACAGAGGCTGTTGTTTGGGGCTGAATGCTGAGACTTGGGAACGTGGGGTCAGGAGAGCATCGATGAGGGCTTGGTGAGATCTTTCGGGGAACCCAAGGACTCAAAGACGGACCCCAGTTTGGTTTTATTTGTCAGGTAGGAGGTGGGATCCGTGCCAGATTGGGTCAGCTAATTTTTAAACAAAATCTTTGAAATAGCGTTTTCCTCCCGTGGGTGGTTCATGTGCCTCTCTGCATCCTCAGTATATTCTTCTGAACATCTCACCCCCCCCTGCCATTCTCCAGTCCTGACCGAAAGCCATCACAGTGAGAAACAGTGACATGATGGAGCTGTGCAAAGTCCCTCCTGAATGGACTTTGTGTCTCTTGTAGCCTCCAAGTGTTCATGACAGTTGTTGGGGTTTTGGTGGGAGGTTCACACCTTCTCCATCACGTTTCTGCTGTGGATGTTACCCTGTGGTCCATATCTTATTCCGGGGACTAACAGGGGGGCCACCGAGCAGAAAAACCCACATGACTGTGGTTTCTTAAACTTCAGGATGAGAAAAAAAAAAGATCTCTTCTACCTTTATTCACCTGAATGCTCAGTTCTAACGTTCTTCTAGGAGAATGGATAATAAAAAACAGGGAACAGGGGTGGAACTGGATGATGTCTAAGGTCGCTTCCAACCCAAACCATTCTATGGTTCTACAAAAATGTCTTCTGCGTGGCCCAAACTAACTCATGGCTGGTGGGAGATGTGATCTTGTCAGTTGTCAGTTGATTTTTAATTACAAGTAGCTCCGGGTACAGCCACTACGGATGATCCTGGGATTATCCAGCCTCTGCTCATCCTCAACAAATGGGTGGAAAAGTGTGTTGGGGGACAATGATCTCTCCTTCAGGATGGAAATTTTATGAGACTACCCAATTCTGTGAAACACCCAAATAATTAGGACTCAGAGCTTCTCTGGTTTAAAATATCCTCCCTGGGAACAGGACAGAGATTCTGAAGGTGCCAGTTGGTTCACGGCAGTTCTCTAGACTTGAATGTTGTCAGGTCGTGAGGATCTGAGAGATCTCCTCCCTGGAGCATGGTTTTGTAGGACCCCGGTGCTGTCACCACTGTGGTGTCTGCAACTGTCCAAGGTTGAGTGGCTGTGGTGGGGTGAGGATGGAGAGGTCAGCACAAATTCTTACGCCCTCAGCAGATTTGAGGTCCCTGTTCCTGTTCCCACAAGAATCATAGAATGGTCAGAGTTGGAAGGGACCTTCAAGATCATCCAGTTCCAACCCCCCTGCCCTGGGCAGGGACACCTCCCACCACACCAGGTTGCTCCAAGCCCCATCCAGCCTGGCCTTGAACCCCTCCAGGGATGGTGCAGCCATGGGGCTTGCTCAAGTGTGACTAGTAGGTGTCAACAAAGGAGGCTACTAAGTGCTGTCAGACCAAATCACAGGTTGTTGAGGTTGGAAGACACCTCTGAAGATCATCTGCGTCATCTACAGCAGGTTGCCCCGGGCGGGTTTTGAATATCTCCGTAGATGGAGCCACCACCACCTCTCTGAGCAACCAGTGCCAGTGTTCGGGCAGGGGACAAATCCCTTCCCTGTCCTTTGGTTGCTCTGAGGAGCAGCCTTCCCATGCCATCCCCCTCCTGAGCACATCAGGCCAGCTGTGGGGGCAGAGATGTCAGACAGAAGCCAACTAGACCTTCCCAGATGAGACCCTGCTGCCTCTTGAAGGCCAAGTCCTTTCCCTTGGGAGCTCCCCTTCTTCCTGGCTGTACTGGGATGGCAGGAGAGCCAAGCCCTGTGCTAGTTCAGCTCAGTTCAGTGCTTACAACCCATAAGACATTTTAGTCATCATCTTTTCTTCTTCCCTCTGCCCTCTGATTTGTCTGAGTTGCCTTCTCCCCCTGCCACACTCTGCTCATCCAGTTCACTCATCGCTTCTGCTGCGGCGTGAGTCTCACTGGAGCTCTCTATGGATTCTTCTCCCTGCCTGGATCCCAACTCTGCCACGT
>VZRU01003858.1:112253-137654 GCA_013398155.1 Pedionomus torquatus | reverse complement strand
GTATTTTGCTGTCTAGAAACTGAGAATGTTGGCATCCTTTTGTGCCTGTCGTTAACTGATTTAATTAGTTTGAGGGGCTGATGCAGCAATGTGGTTGCTACTGGTTTATATGTTTAGTTCACAACTGATTTCATGATCTTTTTCTCCATTTGGTTGTGTCTTTGGTAAATACGGCTTAAAGTGTCGGGGTGTTTGGCACTTCTGGAGATCTTGCTAAGTTCTTCTTTCTTTAATAGCTTTTACACTGGTTCCTCTAAAGGCTGGTTGAAGCAGCAGTGACAAATAAATAAGGCAGCTGATGGTGGGGGGAGCAGAGACAAAGCAGCGTTTCCCAGCCTGACTTGTGTTTCATACGTGCCACGCTGTGAAACCCCCCGCCCCAAATCCTCCTAGAACTGTGGAGCGGTCGGTTGGTTGTCATTGATCTCGGCAAGAACGCTTAGACCTGCCAACTGTGTTACGTGCTTGAAGTCTAGACAAAGATGTAGCAACCGAGCCGTGTTTCAGCTGGGCTTGGCTTTTGAAATTAAGCAGAGATTCCAGAAATTGGGGTGGAGGTCAGTGCTCAGAAACAAGAACTTCACCACTCTCCCTCAGATCAGGTTTGTTTACTTATCTGAGAGGGTCCAGCTGCCAAAATAATGAATTTATGGTGGAAAGGAGCACTGTCTTTCCCTTCCTCCATCATCTCCACTGGGTGCTGGGGGAAGGAAGGAGATGTTGGTGTGGTCGCAGGGACACCAGTGGAGCTCCTGGGGCTCGGGAGATGTTCGGGGTGATGGAGAGGTCCCTGCTCCAATGGTGGGATCTGCAGAGACGTGTGGCTTCCAGGTTCAGTACCGCAGGACACAACCAATTGGGAACTCCAACTGGATTTCCATGTGGGACCGTGCTCAGCTGGCACCTAAAGCGTTGGAGATGTAGGAACACACGTGGAAGTTTTGGAGCAGAGCAGGAAAGGTGACGTGCCCAAGGGCACGGGCTCTAAGGCTTTGGGCGCTGGGAGTGTTGGGTGTCAGCAGATCTGTGATTTCTTCCCTGCCTTGCTCTTGGATGCTCTTCTGCTATAATTTGCCAGAGAAAACTCAGTGTGGAGAAGGGACCGGGTGTTATCAAATAAGTTCCAGTGGCTGCAGCTGGATTAAGCAGAGGAGAATTAAAAATTGAGGTTAATTTCTGCCCATGCCACAGTCAGTGAGCGTTTTACTGCTCCTGGCATCACAGGTTGTTGTAGCCCAGGCTGTCCCCCGTGTGAGCCACCACCGTGGCCGCTGCCTCTCAGGCTCCACTCCCCTTTGCCTTTTTCCGACCTATATGTTGTTTGCAACCCATCGGTGTTGGGGCTCGTTAATTCATTAGTTATTAGCTGGTGCTCTGCCCTTCCCGGTGTCCCCAGAACTCCAAGCCATCCCAGCAGAGCCCTTCTGCTGCCCCAGCACTTCGAGGAGAGCAAATGATGCTCTTAACGAGGGCACCCCAGGCTGGGTTCATGTGAAAGAAACCTTACTTCATTGTACCAGTAGTTACTGGAGGTAATTTGAGCTCACAAAAGGGAATTATCTATGATATATATGATATTATGTATGATTTTTGTCTTCTTTCCTCTCCCAGCTCTCTGCAGCGTGGGCGATGATTCATACAGAGAGAGAGGAGAGGATTCACACAATTCCGACCATTTGGAAGGAAATGGTGGCCTGAATTAACAGTAGAAAATTGTTAATAGCTGGAAAATGGCAAAACGTTCCTTTTCGAAAAGTCGTTGTGAAGTGATCCTGACCGCTAGTGCTGATACTGTTGGGGGAAGAAAACAACCATTTGCCAAACGCAGTCTCTAGAAAACGGAGAATTGTTCTTCTCCAAGATCAGGTCGTCAATGGCTCCGATTAAACAGAATCACAGAATCACCTAGGTTGGAAGGAACCTTTCAAGATCATCTAGTCCAACCAGTGGGGGGGAAAAAAAAAAACACAAAAAACCCCAACCAAACAAAAAAACCCCAACCAACCAACCAAACAAAAAAACCAAACCCACACAACACAAAACCAAAAACACCCACACAAACCCAACAACCATAAACCCCACCCCACCCAACACTAAGCCATATCCCTGAGCACCAAGTCAACTTCTCTCTTGAATCCCTCCAGGGATGGTGCCTCAACCCCCTCCCTGGGCAGCCCATTCCAATACCTGACAACCCTTTCAGGAAAGAAATATTTCCTAATATCCAACCTGAACTTCCCCTGGCGCAACTTGAAGCCATCACCCCTTGTCCTGTCATCTGTAACTTGGGAGAAGAGACCAACCCCCGCCTCTCCACAGCCCCCTTTCAGGGAGTTGTAGAGAGCGAGAAGGTCTCCCCTCAGCCTCCTCTTCCTCAGGCTGAACACCCCCAGCTCCCGCAGCCTCTCCTCATGAGATTTGTGTTCCATGCCTTCCAAGACTGAACGATTCCGTCGTGCACACACGTGTTACACGCACATACGTTGTGAACTGGGCCTGGGAATGAAAACCTGCCTTGGTTTTGCCCCTTTGAGGTAACGCCTTGTGGCTGGTTCCAGCTCCGCGTCTCCCCGTCCTTGCTCTCGAAGCGGGTCACCGGCGGGTGTCAAAGGCCGTCGCTTCCTCGGGTGTCTGGAGGGGTGTAGCGTGTTTCCATAACTGTATTATTAGTTTTGTCCAGCCTGCAGGAAAAAGTGATACTGGAGCTGGCATCCCAGTGTTAGGTCATATTAAAACCATCTGTAACAAATCTTTATTTGCAGTTACTTTGGAGTTCAGATTTCAGCTTCTACTCCACCTGTCATCAGTGTTTATCCTCATAAACTTTCACAGCTTCTTTTATTCTNTGTTGTTTGTTTTGTTTTGTTTTGTTTGTTTTTTTTTGTGTTTGGTTTTTTTTTTTTTTTTTCTTTTTGTTTTTTTTTTTTTCCTTTTTTTTTAATTCTTTTCAGGGTTTTTGGCAACTTCGTGCTTCCTTTGCCTGGCGAAATTTCACTCTTCCTGATTTAGAAAAGACACGGTTTTAATGCCTCTTTAGGAGAAGAGAATGCCTTTTTAATGTGAGTTTCGAGAAGAAATAGCTCTGTGGCTCGTTCTGGCTTCTGCGGCGAAGGAAATAACAATCTCCAGGGGAATTGTCTGCAAACTGGGGGGGCAGAAGCGTGGTTTTGTTTTGATGCGGGTAAATAGCGCTGCTCAGGCTCTGGAGGGCTGCGTGGAGAGGAGCACGATGAATTTCAAAGGTGGGTTCCTTCAGATCTCTTTGGTTTTGCTGATTAAAGCGATGGCCGGTTGTTTTCCGTGTTGTCTACAGAAGGTGGTGGTAATGCTCTCCATCAGATGGGCCAGTGGAGCACGCAGGGTGCGCTTCAGAACCCTCTGACATCGTCTAGGATACATTATTTGAGGAATAACCTTAGTAAAAACGGTGTTCACATTCTGAACGTCCCAGAAAGCACTTTGTTTGCCGAGAGCACTTTGGTTTGTGTCTCACACGGGAGCAGACAACGTGTGTGCTGCTGCCACCAGTGAGCAGCAAATAGATCTCCTTGTAGGACTAGAGTCTAGGACGTTGCTCCTCCTAAAGACTCATATTCTTAAAAGAAGCCTCCTTCATCTGCCGTGTCATTTGACTTTGAAAACTAAATTATTCTCCTCTAATTCCTTAAAATGGTTATTGTCATCTCTGATGGTTTCTTGTATCAAGTAAGTTATTGGTCTCACGTCCTGCTGCAGTTAGAGGGGGGGCGAGTTTGAAAGCCCAGCTCAGAGAAAATATGAGTTTGAGGGCAGTTTCTTTGAGGGGTTGTGGAGTGGTGGCTCTTTCTTAACAACCGGGATTCCCAGTTCATCCTTGTCCTCTGTCGTGGACGGTGACTGGTGTCCCGGGAGGACCCAGCCGCAGGCAGGGATGGGTGCCCGACCCAGCAGCCACGTCCACCCCCCCAGGACACCCGTCCCTGCCCCTGTCCTGGTGGGCAGGGGACACTTGCTGGTCACCAGCCGGGGAGGAGAATGGGCTCCATAACCCACGAGTTGTGTGCCCGCCTTTGACACAGGGGCTGGTTTTTAACACATTTAAACTTTGGTTTCTTACCGTGTCAGGATCCACGTTGATTCCAAAGTCCGGCCTTTTTACTGATGCTGCTGGTGAGTTTGAGCTTGGGTTAATTTGCAATGCAATCGTCTTACAGAAGGTTCTATCTGGCTGTTTCCTATGAGGCACAGTGGCCTTGGAGGTGTTGGCTCCCTGCAAAATACTGAAGATCTGTTGTTTAAAAGTCAGCAGTGAGTCTGGTGCTTTGATTTTAGTGTCTTGCTTGAGAAGAAGGAGGCTGCTTGTCACCTCCTTTGGTGTGACCGTACCCCTGTCCCCACCAGGAATGCCATGTGGAAGGGCAGAGCACAGAAACTCTCTGGCATCAGTATCCTCAGAATTTCGGTAATCAGGAGGTCTGTTTTTCAGAACCGCTCGGTGCATGCGTAAACTGTGGCGGATCGGGCTCATACACCAAAAGAGAAAGGTTTTAAACCCTTCTTCTCCTGATTTGCAGTTTTTGATCAACCTCCTCGCTCTTCCAAGCGGAACCGTTTGGAAACGTGGATCATTTCTGATGGTAGCTTGTGCTGAGGGGGTTGTTGTGGTGAGCAAAGGTGGGCAGGCCAAAGAGAACAGACACCCTACTGTATTGGAAGAGTTGGGGCTCCAATAATTCTTTATAAAGTGTGTTTTCCACCGTGGTATCTGCTGTTGTTCTTTCAAGTGGGGTCTGGGGAGCAGTTAAATACGCACATGTTTTCTCTCAGAGTTTCCAGAGCTGCCCGGTGAAGCGAAGCCAGTAACTAACATTCCTGTATCAAAATGTGGTACAACCTTGAAGGAAATCGGACACTCTTACAACCGTTGGGGGTTTCACCCTGTTCTCACTAGTGTTGTAAACACACCGTGAATCAAGTGATTGATTTGAGGATCGTATAAAATTGTATTAAATGAATGAACCCTTGGAAAGAAAGCAAAACAAAAGTCACTTATTCTAGAGAAAATTGCTCTTGCAATAGCTGATGATCACACTCATTGAGGTTGTTACGATAGGGGCTTGTGTAAATAATTTGTCACGTTGACAAGTTGCAGCCAGAGGAGGAGGATCACGCTCCGGCTCCTCATCGACGGGGTCTGCCCAGTGTCTGGAGCTGGTGTCCCCTTTCTGCTCTTTCCCTCTTTCATCTCTTCCTCCTGCGATGCTGAATCTGGAGGAGACGGGCCAGTGTTTCGGGATTTCGTCCAGCCTGTCCCAGGAGTGCTGTGGTTTCCACCGTGAGACACGTTTGATTTCCTCCTGCGTCGCTGCATCTGATCTTCTCCTTATTGTTTGTGACGTTTCGGGCTCTCACCCAGCAAACCGAGTTTCTGAGCACTTGGGATGTCCACCTTCAGCTGATCCCAAATCTCCTCATCCTTTTAAATGATTGGCGTAGCCGTTGTTGGGCTTGACATTCAATATGAGCAGAACGAAGCTGTTAATAGGAATGGAAGACGATGCTGTTAAAGAAATGGCCGGGTAAGGGGCATGTGGCTGAGCTCGATGGTGTGTGCAGAGCCATGGAGGGGGAGAAGAGCCTTCCCTAAATCCCACAGGAGAGCAGAGGGGTTCCAAACGCGAAGCGGGCAGGTGGGTCGATAACAGAAATACCAGCTTATCGCTAGGAATCCTGCACAGAGGGTGGTAGAACACTGGGACAGGTTGCCCAGGGGGTGGTTGAGGCCCCTTCCATGGGGAGATATTCAAGGCAAAGCTTGATGAGACCCTGGGCAACTTGGTCTAGTTGGGGGTGTCCCTGCGACTGCGGGGAGGTGGGACTGGATGGCCTTTGGAGGTCCCTTCCAGCCTGGATGATTCTGTGATTCTTTATTTTGAAGCCTATCAACTTTCTAAGTAGTTTTGTTCATCTCTGCCTTTCTCGCTACTGAGCAGAAAGTCAGGGGGAGCGGGATGTAGAGCTCCTTGATGGAGGTGTTGCTCGCAAACTTGATGTTTCCAGCTTGCTTTTCACTCGAGCAAAGCACTGTGTTTTGGGAACAGAGCTTCTGTCACTGCTCCATCTATATTTGGATTCTTTTGATAGGTAAATGAATACATACATATGGATATATAATATATAACTTGAAATGGTCTCAAGTTGTACCAGGGGAGGTTCAGACTGGATATCAGGGAAAATGTTTACACTGAAAGGATTCTTAACCCTTGGACTGGGCTGCCCAGGGCAGGGGTTGAGGCACCGTCCCTGGAGGGATTTGAAAGCCGGGCTGACACTGTGCTTAGAGACACGGGGCAGTGATGGTTTTCATCAGAGCTTGGGTGATGGTTGGACTGGATGATCGTAAGGGTCCCTTCCAACCCAGGCAATTCTATGATTCTATGAGATATACATATATATATATATATATAATGGTGATTGCTGTTGTCTGTTTCTTGGGATTTGTCTCCTTGTTTAATGCTTGTGGTTTCGGTGATGGTGGAGAAAACTGGCTGCAGCCATAAAGGGGACAGAAAACAAGCTTCATCTTTGTAACTGGGGAGAGTGCATTATGGATGCTTTTAATCTCTTTGACCTCGTGGCAGAGAAAGAGGGAAGTGAAGAAATGGTGACAAACCCCAGCTCTTTAATGCCAGGTCTGTTACTGCCTGGAGTGCCCTAAGGGTTAATGTCACAGTTTTAAGTCCTTCAATCACACCCACCCCCAACTACAGAACACTTCCAAATAATCCCTTTATAATAGACCCTTTTCCACAGATTGTATCTAACCCATGCATTAATGGGGCCCATTGGTGTCAAGCATTTCAACAAATACGGGCCAGCCGACTGTGCCGGGAGCCCCTCTTTCTGGCTGCAGACGTTAATGATCTTTTGCCCCTCTGACTTAGCTCCCCTGCTGCAGGGACAAAATTAAACTACCGCGGATGGCAAAATAGTTATTTGCTGCCCAGGCAATTACATACTTCCAAAACTCTCCATCGGGGAAGGCCAGATGGACTTTATAGAAACCAGACCCAGGCCGCAGTTTTAATTATCATAGTCCTGTCAGAAATGAGTGAAATTCTGAATGACCGCATGAAACGAACCAAAAGCCTTGCACATGGATTTTTTCCTCCATAAAATTTTACGGCTTCTTAAAGAAACAGCATTCATATATTTTACGAGGCCTAATCATTCACTAATGCCTGTATTAGTGCACCTGTGGCTCTCGGCCCCGTGGAAATCACGGCGCTGGTCTCGGCCGCGTCCTTCTGCCGCTTATTGCAAACCCCGTGTCGGAGGGGCAGCACGTGTTCCCGGGATACGCCGGGCCCCTTCTCCTTCTAATAAGGGGGGGAATAAAAAGGGGGGTTGTGCACCTTTACCCAAAGTTTTCATTTGTTTCATTGCCTGGGTAGGACCTGTATAAGCAAAGCCACCCTTCATGATCCAGGGCGGTCTGCTCATGTGAAGGGGATGCACGTGTCGTGTTCCCCGGAGAATTCAACGAGCGGGTGGCTCTGGGGGGTCAGGAGATTCGGGGTCTGGCCATCGGGGTGGCCCTGGGGTGTCGGGAGATTTGGGGTCTGACCATCGGGGTGGCCCTGGGGCGTCGGGGTCCGGAGCAGGGGTCCAGCTCCCACCTTCTCCCCCCTCTCTGGCCCTGGGCTGCAGGTCTGGGCTGACACCCCTCTCTCCGGTGTCCTCTTGTGCCCGGCGCCGGTCCCTGAAGGACCGATAGACGTGCAACAAGTTTAATTGATCCAGGTTTTCCCCCACCAATAACAATTCTACTTTCCGTGAGAGCCCCAGTTTAATCACTTCATGGTTATTCAAAGCAGGTGGCCCTATCGCTTTATTTTACCGTGACAAGTTTAATCTTAGAGGCTGCAGAAGCCACCTCATCCCTCTGGGGGACCAGCATGGGATCTCCAGGGCATTTGGGGCTGATGTTTGACCTGTTCTTTCCCATCCCAACATCACTCTCCCATCCCAACTTTCCCATCACTCGGTCTCCTCGAGCCCGAAGGACTCCAGTTCATCCCAGCCTTCCTCACACGATATTTCTGGACCTCGGCTGGTTCCCCTGCTCTGCCCTGGGTTTTTTTTCTGCCCCTTTTCTTGGTGCCGTCTTGCCCCCGTCGGGCTGCGTGGGAGGAAAGTCTGCCCCGTCCCTCCAGAGGTCTGCGCTCCCTTTGCAGACCCCCAATATGTTGTTATTCTGCAGAGGAATTTTAATTCTGACCAACGGAGAAAGCGTTTTGTGTGTCTGAGGGGGGCTGGGCTGCGACAAGTCCTGACCCGGCCCCGTGTTTCGGTGTCCAGAGCTGCGTCCCCCCGGCCGCCGAGCAGACGTCCCGCACCTCAGGTGAGCCCGCCGGGTCCAACCTCTTCACCCCTCTCCTCGCATCCCTGGCAGGCTCTGGGGGTCCGGTGTCACCAGTGTCACCCACTGCAGGGTCACCTTTAGGGGGTAGGGGGGTGCAAACAGGGCAGTTTTGTGGCTGTTGGAGCAGAGGGGAGGACGAGCCGGGCAGCCCCCCGGCTGGCGGCAGGGGGAAGGTGGTGGCACCAAGGGACGCCTCTCCCCTGGTCGTTAAAGTCAAATTGGCTAATGAGGTCCATCCAGCGAGGTGCTGACAGCCCCGGGATGTACTGGGTGCCTTAGCTCCAGCCCGGCTGGAATGAAGTCAGCGCTCTCTCCCGATGCGTTCTCATTACTTCATGCGCTTGGCAGCTGCGGACAGGCTGGGCGAGCGCCGACAGAGTCAGAAATGATGGAGAAACATGGAAAAAAGGCTATTTAGCGTTTCCAATCGGTCTTCCCGGGGAGGTGGCGGGAGGAGGGGGGGAGGAACTGCTCTGTGCGTGCGAGTTTTCTTGCCACGGTGCTGTCAGATGTCAGCGATATACATTGGGGAGGAGGAGGATGAGGAGGAGGATGAGGAGAAAGAAAAAGGTGAGGAGGGTGAGGAGGAAGACGAGGAGGAGGAGGAGGAAGGAAGATGAGGAGGAGGAGGAGAAAGAAGATGAAGATGAGGAGGAAGAGGATGAGAAGGTGGAGGAGGAGGAAAATAAGGAGGAGGAAGAGGATGAGAAGGAGAATAAGGAGGAAGAAGGGGATGGGAAGGAGGATGAGGAGAATAGAATGAGGAAGAAGGATGAGGAGGAAGAAGAGGATGAGAAGAAGGATGAGAATAAGGAGGAAGATGAGGAGGAGGATAAGGAGAAGGAAGGAGGGTGAAGAGGAGGATGAGGAAGAAGAAGAAGATGATGATGATGAGGGCAGGCATCTCTGCTGGTCACATGCTGTGCTCCGTCCCCAGCCAGGGGCTGTGGGTACAAAGTGCGCTTGTATGGAAGGTACCGGCTCCAAAAGGGGCTCGTAGGGAAGGGAGAATATTTGGATAAACTTGCCGCCCCCCCACCCCGGACTAGAAAAGGACTTTTGTTCCTGTAGAGAAGAAGGCTGTTCCTTTCCCACAGGACGGCTGGATCCGGTCCAGTAAAAGCTGAACGTGAAGCATAAAAAATGGTGAGGGGTGTCGAACGAAGGATCTTTTACGTGAGGTCAGATATTTGTTTGTATTTATCAGAATGTGAGATCGCCATCCAGGGCCCAGCTCTGGCCTGAAGCTCCTTCTCTCTCGAGGACCAGTGTCCCCCAGTGCGGGGACAGCAGCAGCCGGGGCTGCTCTGCGGTGCCATCCCCAGGGTGTCCCCAGGGTGTCCCCAGCTTGTCCAGTCTCTGCCTGATTTCCAAGGACAGCGGTGCAGAGTAAAATGTAAAAATTCGTTTCGGCACAAATTCCTGTACCCACCATCAAACCTCAGAGGCACCGGGGCAGCGGGTCCCTGGTGGGGGGAGTGTGTGCTCACCTGGGGAGTGTGTGCTCACCTGAGGGGGGCTCCAGCTTTGTTTTCCAAATGTTCTCTCCATCCCCAAAGCAGTTTACAAACATTTACCTGGTAATTTACAGACCTTTCCTTTTTACTCTTGGAAACAGAGGTGATGACCAAGCTGGCAGAGCCCCTGCTGCCAGGTCACCTTCCCCAGCCCACCAGTAACCCCGTACTGGGTAGGGTGGGACAGGGGTCCCCTCTTGGCTTGTTTTCTGGGGTTAACGATGACCCAGCAGAGCCCGGGGTGCAGGGGGGAGCCGGAGGGGACAGAAGGGGTGGATTTGCTCGTGGAAGCCGGGAGGGATACGGCTGGGGCCGTATGAAATCACCCGCCGAGGAGCAGCCAACGCGTTGTCGGGCCCCTGCGCCCGCTTGGACGTGGCTCTGTGGTCGGCTGCAGTGTGGGATGTAGAAGACATATTTGGTGCATATTGTTTTCTTAAGATTTATTTTCATCTAATCGCCTACGAAAGTTTTACTGACTTTAAAGAACAGATTTGCTCACCACCCATAAACCACGTTTTTCTGCTTTAATTAAACCATTTTTTGTCCATGAGGTTTTGTTCACACGCTGACAACATCGATACAAATATATCTCTGCCGGCGTAATTAATAAAAGCAGGCAGCTCAAGGGAGAAAGCACATGTGTCCTATCATCTTTGCAGACTCTACTATTGTTATAGTTCTTCCAAAAAAAAGTTAAGAATCTCCCCCATTAAAATGTTATGTGGCTTATGTATGTTCAGATTTCATTTGGTATAATTGAATTTATGTTCATCCTCAAAGAGCTCGTGGGGCTGCCAGATACAGGGATCATTTATACCATGGAAATACTATGCCATTAGATATTTTGCTAAAGGCTGTAGGATTATCTCAATAAACTGTTTCAGCAGCGTTTCAGGGCTCGGACAGTTGCTTCAGCTTAGGGGTGGGTGTTTGCAGAGGGAACAGAGACAATATGATTGTTTTCACCACTTTTCACTTGCTTTGCGTGCTGAAGCGCTGCCAAAAAAGTGATCTGGTGCTTCCTACTTAGCATAAAATTAATACTTTTTTATTGTGGCTGAAAGGAATTTGTGAAGTCCTGTGTTCTAAAAATCTATGATTTTGAACTTCCAAATAAGTTCCGAAGAAAGCTGTTGCCAAAAAAGAAGTCTCTCCAGGAGAGGAGGACTTTGGGGTTGTTGTCAGGTGGGACCCGCTCTGTTCCTGAAGTTCTTTGAACTTTTCTTCCCCGAGCCTTTCGGTGGGGGAAGAGCGTTGGGTTTGGGGACACAACCGCTCCTCGCCTGCGGTGGGGCTGGGAGGTGACTTGAGCAAACAATCGTTGTTTTCTGTGCTGCTCGTACAGTTTTAAAAATCCTCAAACCTCCTTCTCTGGACATTTTGCTGTGTGTCCTGTCTGGTGTTTGAGGGACTCCGTTCCCGGGCCGTAGTGGGGTCATTTTGGAAAGGAAATATTTGTCGTCCTCAGCTCCGTCTCCTGGATCAAAGCCCGGCTCTCTGATAGTTGAGAAAATTGCTGTAGAGGGTGGATGCGATTCCCCTTCCCCCCTTCCATTTGGCTTCAAACCGGCTCATCTGAAGAGGAGGAGAACTCTTCTCCTGTTGGATGAGAAGGTGGATGGAGGTGGGTGAAGGTTGGCGTTAGTTGTTGGACGGCGTCTCTCAGGCCTGAGGCAGGTGTCTGGGGGAGGCAAGAAATTCTGCGTGGAGGGGGGTTATCGGAACCCCCTTAACTCAAACCTGCCTGGCTCGAGCAGGGCCAGACACACGGTTTGTCAGATTGTACCTGGTTTTGAGACCCGCTGTCGGAGAACCAGATGTGGAGTTGCCCGAGCACAACAAGCCCAGCGGAGGCATCTCCATGCCGCTCCTTTGCCGTGGCTTTTCCCTCCGGGCAGTTCCCCTGTGGGTAATGTTCTGCTGAGCTGTCTTTTGACCCAGAGATGGTCTAAGACCCGATGGGGGAGAGTTTTGAAATGCTGTGTCTCAGTGTATTCAAAGGGCGGGTTTATCACGGGAATCAATTCCCCTGGAGCGTATCATTTCATAAGCGGGTGAATTGGCTTGGGGTAAGGTTCGTCCCGGCGGCACTGGGGACTCTGCAGTTTACCCTTGTGCTTCCTCACCACCGACAGCTCAGCCCGTGATCTCAGACGAGACACTTGCTTGGTTCTCAGCTGCAGGGAGGTCGGATCCCCAGGCTTTGGAAGGAGATGATTGAACCGCTCCTCCACGGGTCGTAGTTTTGAAAGGAGGGAGTGAGTTGTGGCTTGAGGAGTAGAGTTTGCTTTAAAATAAACAAACAAACAAATAAATAAAATCCTGAATATTGGTGTGGGAAAGGGCAATGGTCAAATCTCTTTGCAGGATGCAAATGCCAGAAAAATAAGGTGGTTGAGCTGGGATGGTGTCTGGCAGGGAAGGGTCTGTGGGTAAGAGGCTCCCGAGCCCAGAGCCGTCCGTGTCTCTTCTAGCAGACAGTGTGACAAGACGTTGTCTGGTACCGGGGTTCCCTGGGGATAAAACCAGGCAGTGGTTCTGGGCTGGGGTTCCTCTGCCTCCCCCGCAGCGGTGGAGCNCTCCTGGCAGGGGATGGACCGGCTGGTCCAGCATCTCCCAGTTACCTTGATGCTATAGTCGCTCCATGAATTTGAAGGAAAATGACTTTGCTCGTTGTGTTTGTGTGTATCTGAGGGAGAGCGACGCTGACTCCACCGGGAGCCGTCAGGGGGTGACTCCCCTTCGATAAAACACTTCTGCCTTCAGACAAGAGGTGACTCTAGAAACTTGTTTTCTGGTGCAGAAACAAACCGCTTGAGGCACAGACGTCCACGCCGGTGTCCCCAGCTCTCACTTTAGTGATGCTTGGAGGTGAACTGCGAGTAAGAATTACAAATGGCAGAAGTTCTCCTTCAAGACGTAGAGCTTACGGACGGTCTTCATCGCCCTCAGGAGGCAAACCAGCCCAGGAGCAGGGTCTCTAGAAGTGCTCTGAGAATCAGCTTGCCTTACCTTTCTCTTGTTATTCAGCAAAGATCCCTGTGCTCCAAGGCAAAGGGACGGAGAAGCCTGGACGTGCCACTGCTCACTTCTCTAAGCCCAGAGCAGAGGAGGCTTTAACTGCGGAGCCCCCCCTTGAGCCCCCGCTCTCCCAAACGGGATAGCTGTGCTCCCTGTCCCTCCGGCAGCACAAGGCGAGGTGAGAAACCGGTTCTTGGTTCTCCTTCCCCACCTCTGAGCCCCCACGGGTTTGTGCTGATGGCCCGTGCCCTGCCGTGCCCTCCTGTCACCACCCAGGGACCTGCCACCTCCATCCTGCCACTGGAGCATCCCCCGGGGAGAAGGGACCGGCCTTCGTGGGGAGAATGGGTTCTGCCTTTGTGCCGGGGAGGCTCCTTGCCATCTGGTTTGTATCTGTATTTTTAAAATCATTCACTGGTGCAGGATGTAGCTCAGCAGCGCGGGAGCCACCGGTGGGACGGGCGCGCAGGCTTCGTCGCCTCGGGTTTGCACCTGGTTTTGGTCGTGTTTTTGGCGAGTATCAGCCGATCACACGTTTGTGAGAGGTGAGCAGTACGGTGGGGCTACATCACGAGACGTCTCTCTGCCGTGATGGGAGGTGGCTGCTTTGTTCTCGAAGCCCTTCGCGCCGGGCTCCGCCGTCCCTGTCTGTGATCAGCCGCGCTGCTCGGGAGGGAAACCTACAATATCCTGTCGTTCTTTTTCTGGGTGCCAACCCGGTTCGTTGGTTTCACACCTCCTCAAGAGCACGAGAATGGTCTGCCAAGCAGCTGCCTCCCTCGGTTCCGATAAGAAAAGTTACGGGGACTGGGCTTCCTCCTGCCATTGGGGCACCTTTGGGGTTTCGCAGCCCCTCGCCGGGCAGGCTCGGCCCCGCTCTGCCTCACCCCTGATGCTGCTGCGGCTTTTAAATCTCTGTTCTGGATGTTGTAAGGTCATGGCTAAAGCTATGGTAATATGCACCCGTTGGGCCTGTAAGTTCAAGGCACATGAAGCTGATATGTGGGAAAGTAGGAACTTGGATCTGTTAGAACAGGTCCAGGGAGGGCCACCGAGATGCTCAGAGGGCTGGAGCCCCTCTGCTGTGAGGACAGGCTGAGGGAGCTGGGGCTGTTCAGCCTGGAGAAGAGAAGGCTCCAGGGAGACCTTGGAGCAGCCTTCCAGGATCTGAAGGGAGCTCCAGGAGAGCTGGAGAGGGACTCTTGGTCAGGGAGGGGAGGGACAGGACAAGGGGGAAGGGTTTTAAATTAGAAGAGGGGAGACTGAGGTTGGGTACTAGAGAGAAACTCTTTCCCGTGAGAGTGGTGAGACACTGGGACAGGTTGCCTGAAGAACTTTATGGAGGGAGACGCAGAAGTTGTGTCCATCAGATAGACCACAGGACATGGGCTTAATTATCGGGGCATCAGTTACCTGCATCTTCCTCTTACTTCAGCTTGGGCCATATGTCCCTAAATCTATTAATGGAATGGTAACCGTGCTGTTTCAGGAACCCCGACTCTGAGTCCATTCACCTTACCCTGGGGCACTCGGACAATTAACGTTAGAATTTGCTTCATATATTATTAACGACCAGGTATAACCTGTGAGCGTGCGGTTGGCAGGGGAAGGCAGGGTCCGATGAGGGTCCAGATCCTTCCCAAGGACAGGGCTCGTCGGAGGCCACAGGACAACGGGATTCCATGGGGGTCTTCTCCTGCCAGGTCCTCCGGTGGGTTTCGCTAATGCCATAAGAGGGCTGGTGTTTGGTAATTGATATTAGCACTGTGAATGGGCACTTGAAGGCTCTGCTACTTTTTTTGGCCAGCGTGTGAAATGCGGCAAATGGTTTTGGCACTCGGCGCTTTCTGTAAATCACTCTGAAGAGGTCTACATGTTCGTGGTGTTCCACAACTCCCTCCCCAAGACGTTATTAAAATAAAGTTGTAGTAATAAGAAATGATTTAAAACAAGCAGCAGCCACCTCCGTGGGTCCTGATCTGGCAAAACACACCTAAAGAAGCTGATCACAATTTATTTTTGAGGCGGGCCGTGTTTCCGTTCCAGCAGCAGCACCTTTGGAGGGTGAATTAAGGGGAAGGAGCCAATTTCTTCGGTCTCATCGTCACGGAGGGTGCTTGTCTCGCCTCTGTTCATGTTCGGTGTAAAATCCTAGTTCCTGGAAATAAGTGATGAGTAGAGAACCTCGGGTTTCTTAATTGCTGGGCACGGGGGAATCCTGAGGCCGATTAATTACAGACGACAGACCCAGAAACCAAAAAGAATCCATCGGCATCCTTTGTCGTGAGAGTTTAAGGCCACACCATGGGATTTTGGAGCCCAACTGGCAGCATTCACAAGAAGTGACCCTTGAGCTCTGTGTGCCCGAGGATGGTGACATCTTTGCCTCGGCTCACTCGGAAATGGCTCGTCCTGACTTCTGCAGAGAGTTGCTCATTTTCCGTCCTCGGCAGCACATCTGTGAGTGCTCCTGACAGAAGGACCCGCGTGGAGCTGGCATCTCCACCACGATGGACTGGAAGCTCTGCTGTACTCGCTGCTTCTGCTCCGTCTTCCTGACTGAAGTGAAACGAGACCTCCCGAAACTCTAAATCCTCCTCCACCTGCAAGAAACCTTTTCTTTATGAGATGAAGACTTCTCTTGAGTTCCCATTTATTTTCCACCTACTTTGGATTTTAGAACTTTATTAGTATTTCTTAAACTGAAGCAAAATGAAGTAGACAGCAAAAGTGTGATGTCTTGAAATCTTTTGCCGGGGGCAGGGGAGAAAATCTTCAAAGTTTTTGTGTGTGTGTGTTACAAAGAACTGGGAACCCCTCTCTGGAGCCGTGTGTGCACTACCCGAGGCTGCCCTGTGGTTTGATTCAAGCGTAATTTTTTACGGTTTGCTGTTTAATTTAAATCAGCGCGGTATGAGTTACGTTACCAGTGAAAAATGAGCTTGGGTTGAGACAAGCGCCTGCCATCATCTCGCCAGCCCTCTTCTGTTTTGACATTTTTGCTCTTTACGTTTCCCTGTGTGGAGATGAGACGTTGCTGCTCGAGCTTTGCCCGTCGCCCTCAAAGGGAACGAGGGCGGGAGAGGAACGCGAGGGGGTGGGATTGGTTTCATGCATCGATGGGAGGTGGCGTCGGCAGCACCTTCTTTGACATCCTGCGTTATTTGGGGTTGTCTTCTGGGCAGCAAAACAACCCCTCAGAGCAGGGCTAGAAGGAGTCCGTGTACAGGAGAGGGAAAGCGGAGCTGGTGTTGGTTTCTGTCAAGGTTTCTCCTTGGTTTCTCCTCTTTGCCCAGAGCGCTCTCTGCTGTGTTCAGTGTTCACCGGGAACACCAGTGCCCAGTGAGAGGACAAGAGGGAACGGGCACAAACTTGTACATAAGAAGTTCCATCTAAACAGAAGGAGGAACTTCTTCCCTGTGAGGGTGGCAGAGCCCTGGAAGATGCTGCCCAGGGAGGTGATGGAGTCTCCATCTCTGGAGACATTCAAACCCACCTGGGACCTGCTCTGGGTGGACCTGCTCTGGCAGGGGGTTGGACTGGATGATCTCCAGAGGTCCCTTCCAACCCCGTAGCATTCTGGGATTCTGTCATATCGAGCTGTCAAGCAGGAGGTGCTTTCCTGGAGATGATATTTAACAAGCTCTGTGAACAGTGTAATTATTGCAGGTGAAGATTTCTCCCGTGAGGCTTTGTGTTCACCATCAGGTCCCAGGTACCTTCAGCTGGAAGGAATCTGCTGGGCTTGAAAGACGCGTCCATGATACTGCAGTTTTGCAGGCTTTTATCCCGAGGCGAAGCTAACGGACATGCAAGAAATACTGGCTGGTTTGTGCTGGTACGTAAGAGAATAGCAGTTCATAATGGGCAGAGCTTCAAAAGGCTCGGTTGGATTCAAATAGGCTCGAGAACTCCAGGCTGGCTTGCAAAGCTCATGTGAGCTCTCCAGGCTCCTCTGCCTTGGAACCAAACGGGGCCTTCTGGTAGAAAACAGCCTTGTTTCATGTGATTCCTCCTGTTCTTTAGATGTGGTGGGAAAAAGAATGGGAAGGTTATTTTTTCGTGACAGAAGTATGTCTCGGTAACAGCCTTCCCTGCAGCTCGCTGATGTTTTTCCTCCGGATCCTTCATGAAACCAGAGAATACGGTAGCAGCCTCAGAAACGCATGCAGCAGTGGAAAATTTCCACTCCAGACGTGTGGCTTGAGTGGGAGTGAAAGTTCAAAAGCACTCGGTCTTCTGAAAAAAAACTTGAATTGGGCTGTCTCCCAGTGGCTGCAGAGCCGTAGCTGCCTCCCACGAACTGGACTTGGACATGGTCAATCCTGCCTCTGCCCGGCATCGTGGATCCCGCCGGCATCATGGATCCCGCCGGCCCCGGCACGACCCATCCGGATTGTCTCAAAATCTGGGTGCAAACGGGAGCGAATGTGGATGCTGAGATGCTGCTGAGGATGTGGATGCTGAGACCCTGCTGAGGATGTGGATGCTGAGACGCTGCTGAGGATGCCACGGGGCCAGACGGACGGTCAGTTGCAGGTGAATTAAGTTCTCTGGCCCTGCAGTCATTCAATAGCACTCTAGAACTGGAACTTGGAGTCCCCTGGACCACAGGTGGACTTTTTTGGTGAGGAGGGCAGGGTGAGCTTGCCCAGGGACGATGGGGAAAGATCCCTTGGATGCACGTCAGTTAAAGCCTTTCAAGGAATTTCTCTCCTTATCATCTGGAGGAGCTGGCTCCTGGCTGTGCTGGAGGATCTTAGGTTTGGGCAAGAAAATACACCAAGAAAAGTAGATCTTGCTGAATACACCTGGAGGCTTTGCTGCGGCCCTGGGCTGGGGGCAGCGAACAAGCTGGGTTTGGCTCCGCTGCTCTTCCCATCGGCTTTCAGTGCTGTGACCTGTTTTTGTCTGACACGTTTCTCATTAACTCTTTGTCAAATCACCAGGAAGCCTGCTTAATTGCGGGCAGAGTGCTGGATTTATGAGTTCATCTGGGCTTCATGTCTACACATTGACAGAGGTGTTTCTCTGGCTGAAGTCTTTTTCTCTTCATTTTGTGGCAAGAATGGACTTTCTGTTTCAGTTAGTTCTGAAAGTCATAAATTGCAGCAGTCCCTCCCTCCCCTTTATTTAAAAGAAACACAACAAAACTTCATGGCAACAGTTTATTGCTCTAAATCAGCTTGTGGGTCATTAAAGCAAAAAGGAAAAAAAAAAAAAAGAAAAAAAAAAGGGAAAAAACTCTCCCTCTAACTCCTGCCAAATAAAATGCGTACATCAGCCAAACTGTCAAAGGCAGATCCTGCAACTATGGGATGAGAAGGTTTATTACACTTTCGGCTTCTGGGGAGGGATGTTATAGCAACAGGACGCTGGGTCACTGATGGCAAACTCATGGTTGCTTCGTTTCTTCATGCACACTAGGAATCCATTAAGCTAACTGACGACAGATCCCCAGGCATTCCAGCCCCACGGCACACCTCTGCCGAGGCCAAATGTTGGACGCTGCCCATTAAAACGTGAAAGAAACAACCCAGCGGAGAGCCCACAAATTAGAGGAGCAGGAAACCTCAAATGATGTGCAAAAAAAATTGTAAACGTTCAAGAGAATTTTTCCATAACTTTTGCTTCATAACTCAGCATTTCTGATGTTAATAAATTATGAAACGGGGCCTTCTGCGAGATCAATGAGCCTTTTGGATTCAAATCCCAAATGCCGTTCAGCAGACGGCAGATGAAGCTGCAAAGTGAGTCCTGGAACATGACAACAATTTCCTTTTGGCTGCCTGGAGATGAGTCTGAGCCTCAGCCACGGCCAGAGCTCGGCCCCCGCGTCCAAAACCCGCGTCTCGGCGAAGCGCCGCTCTGAACCCCCAGAACCGAACAAACGCCGAGATGCCTGCCTGGTTTTAACCAGACAGAACCCGAGAGGAGGAGGATGGGGACGAGAGAGCAGATATCTCAGCCAGACAAAATCATGGCCCTGGTACCCGTGAGGACGGGGAGCGGAGCTGGGGAGACTTGGCTGAACTGTTGGATTTGAAGACAGAAGCGATGGGAGGTGCCTGGGGTTAATAAATAAAAGTAGATACTGAACTCGCCGTCTGGCGGAGAGGAAAAAAGATTAACTGAGTCTTCTGGCACGTTCGGTGAAAAAAACAAAGCAGGGAGGAATCCACGATTGGGTGGGTGAGTGGGTGGGTGGGTGGCATAAAGTGGAAGAGCGATCAGAGGGAGATGAAGCAAAGGAAGTGCCCCCCCAGTAATTAACTTGATGAGAGCGCCCGGGGGCTGCAGCCAGATGCCAGCGCGCTCTGCCAGGTCTGCAAGTGCCCAGGTCCGGCCGGGGCCGCCTGTGGTTGGACTCGGGCAGAAGATGGGAGAGATGAAGCATCTTCTTGCCCGGACCAGCTTTAGGGGGGCAGCGGTGCTGGAGGTCACCCCTTGGGTCAGCAAGAAAATAAAGTGCGTTGCCCTGAAACCGGCTGGACTATTGGCACGCCGTGGTTTCAGACTTGCAAAACTGTTCCCAATCACTAATTATAAATGTCTTTTTTTCCTCCCTTCCCTTACCCATCTCCCTTTTTTTCCTCCTTTCCTTGTTGTGTCTAAGCCGAATCACCCGTCAGAGACCCCCGTCCCACCTCACTGGTTCTGGAGCTGCCCTGAGCACAAGGAGCAAGCGGAACCACAATTCAGTTTCAAACACACCAAGTGGGATTCCTGCTAATTACACACCACCTCCTTTGGATGTTGGTTCTTCTGTTTGGTCGGTTGTTTTTTTTTTTTTTTTTCCCCGGCAGGTTTTATTTTTGCTGTTGGTTCCTGAATATCTGATGTGAGGCTCGGCCTGTCCTGGACCACAGGACGCTGTGGATGAGCGCTCTCAAGGTTAAAGCTCCTGATTAGTCCTTGATAGAGATGAGCTCAGTTCTGGTCTTTAATGGGAGTAGCCAGGTGCTTCAGTGGAGTTAGCTGTGCCTGTTTCAGTGAGTACGTCCCAAACCTGGTGGCCGTGGGGCACTGACCCTCCCTGCAGGATGAATCCCCCCGTCCTTCCATCTGCTATCTTTATTTTGCCCAGAGATAACACTCTCTGCCTCCCTTCTCCTTCTCCATTCGGTCTCCTCCAGAGCAGCCGTTGTCTCTCAGGGCTGGTCCTGCTGCTGCTGAAAAACATATAAAAATGAACAATTTACGTGCGTTCCAAGAGCGAGCCCTCATCTCGAACAGGAGAGCTTTTCTGTCACTGACAATGACTCGTAAACAGTTGGTTTGAAGAACCTTGGCAGAGGACGTTTCTGGTTTCCTTCTGGTCTGAACTGGAAGAAGACGTGGTGAAAGGTTTCCATTCATTTTTCTGGAGTTTTCAAGGTGGGGGAAGAGGGACTTAGAGCATTATTCTGCCTGCACCCTTGACAGAAGAAAAAACACATACCGGCAGACCATTATTTGTGATTACTATTGGATTTCTCAGTACTTTTTAAATTGTGGTGTAACTTTCATATAGAGCATCAGAAAAGAGCGTGAGCGTGTGAGCGTGGTCTTTAATTAGAGGTGTCAACCACAAAAAGCTGGGCCCACTCAAAATGCCCCCGCTCTGTACCTGGTGTGAGCAGTTGATTCACATCCTGCATCTCCCCAAACCTGGGGAAAATCCTCCTTTCTGGACAGTTTGGCACTTTATTAGGCAAATATTGGAGAGGGACTCTGTGTCAGGGAGGGGAGGAACAGGACAAGGGGGAAGGGTTTGAAATTGGAAGAGGAGAGATTGAGATGAGATCTTAGGAAGAACTTCTTTGCTGTGAGGGTGGTGAGACCCTGGCCCAGGTTGCCCAGAGAAGCTGTGGCTGCCCCATCCCTGGAGGGGTTCAAGGCCAGGCTGGATGGGGCTTGGAGCAACCTGGGGTGGTGGGAGGTGTCCCTGCCCAGGGCAGGGGGTTGGAACTGGATGATCTTGGAGATCCCTTCCAACTCCAACCATTCTATAATACAAGCATCCTAGCAAATTAATGTCTAAGGTATTGGAGATACCACCTTTATTTCTGACCTCAGTGGTAGGGGAAAGGCACGTATGATGTGTTTGCAAATACTGATATTTTTATGGAACAATTGCCATTTAAAGGCAGGATTAATGAGACTAACCTGTGCTCTTGTAGATAGCATCTTGCTTTTATTTTTGCACCTGCCATAAATTGTGAGCATCTAATGAATACCTAACTGCTGGGCACTAAATAACTAGGAATTTTGTTTTCTCCTGGATTGTGGGCACACAGGAAAAAATGCTGTTATTAACCAGGCAAAGTGATTTGACTCCCTCTTTGGTGGCTCAGTCACAGGCTCGGTGTTTCATAGAATCATGGAATGGTTCGAGTTGTAAGGTCCCCTTACAGATCACAGAGTTCCAACCCTCCTTCCATGAGCAGGGACAACCTCCCACCAGACCAGGTTGCTCAAAGCCCCATCCAGCCTGGCTTTGGATGCTGCTGGGTGGGGATGCTGCCAGGGCTCGGGGTCACGGGGATGGTCCTCCTCCTCCTCTGGTGCTGGCTTGCAGGGGCTCACACGTTCTGCAGTTCTTCCCGGGGCCACGTGCAGGTGGACTTCAGGCCCAGCAGAATTGCAAAGGAAAAGCGTGCTAACCAAAATTCTAGGAAATTCCCTGGTTAAAAATAATGCCTTTTACTAATATATATCTAAGAGGATGGGGCACTCTCGTCATGACTTCACTGTGGTTCAGCTGGCAAGTGACGAGTGCCTGCTGTTGGCCATCGGCGTTGCTGGTAATGCCCCGTCTGCTCTCCCGAACAGTTCTTTTGTTTTCCAGCTGTTGCCATTTCAAAGGTCCCTTATGGAGAACAGCAGAAGGGAGCCGTTCTGTCAGGGGCAGCAGTACGCTGAGCGCCGCTCCGGGGAGCTGCCGGCCCTTGGGTTGTGATGCCTTGTTCTATTTGCGGAGCAGGGTGAGGGGGTGTGAAGAACCTTAAGTTCTCAGGGTTTCTCATACAACCTCTTTTTTTTTTTTTTTTTTCTTCTTCTCATTTTGATCTGTGAGATTTCACACCCCCTCTCTGGGTTTCAAAGCTCCACTCAGATGAAACCACAGAGTTTCGGGTGATTTCTAGCTGGGTCGGGACCTCCTTCTGATGCAGAGCTGCCCAGCCTCGTGCAGGGGCCCTGCAGAGCAGCGGGTGAATCTGAGCTGAATTCGGGGTTTTCTGAGAGCTCTCCGAGAGCCTTTACCCAGACACCTCCAGAGTATGGAAGAGAGTATCTGTAAGACACAGCTGTGAAAGAAAATAGACTATTAGTGTGGACCTGGAGCTTGCTGTATTTCATTCCCAGGGTGACTTCACTGCTGCTGTGAAGTTAATAAAGAAATAATGTATTTATAGAATATATTAAATGTATATTAAACATAATATATATAGCTATATATTAAACAATATATAAATTAATAAATAGTCATTTACATTAACGGTACTGGGAGGTGAGTGGGCTGCTGCTTATTCAAGCCATTAAGAACTATATGCTAACGACTCTACCCAAAGTCTTCAGTGGCTTCAAATCTGCAGCTGAACTTCAGCGACTCACCTCGGCTCTGTTCTCCAGGCGTTTTTTTGGGGGGAGCTGCTATCACTTTCTCTCAAGGGGTGTGTGTGTGTGTCCCTCCTGCCCCTCGAGGTGCTGGTGGCCTGTTTCGCTTCGTTAGCTAATTTGGGGTTCAGCAAGGCCAAGAAAAGTACTTTAATCTCAGCAACAGTCAGCAGCTTTCGTCGGCCTCCATATTCCTAGAGGTTCCCTGAGATACGACAGAAGTTACTGTTGGTTTAGTTTGAATAAACTCAGTAGAGTTTTTCCGCCCCTGCTGAGGATGCTTTTTGGGTTGGTTTTTTTCTTGCAAAGTCCAAACTTCCTTAAATTGGCTTCCTGGGACGGCACTGCCCTGGGAACTGGGGTTGGAACTGGATGATCCTGAAGGTCCCTTCCAACTCTACCCAGTCTGTGATTCTGGGAGAAAATGCAGTGTTTCTCTGAAGGTTCAGTGCCACGTTTTGATCAGGAAGGAAGAAGCCCAACGCTCACCGCATGATTTTCCCTCCGTCCATTTCGCTGTCTTTTAGTTTTTCCTTCCCTTGGTCCCTACCTTTCCCTTTTTTTTTTTTCTCTGTCTTGAAATAGATGGGAAAGTCTTATCCTATCCCATGAGATTTTGTGAGAATTAATTGCTGGTAAAAACACGTTAAGAGCTTTTGATGACTGAAGTAATTTGCAATGACACAGGGTCTAGTAGGGGTAGAGGGAAATCTAAATCTAAGGAAGAAAAGAAGGTTTTTAATAAGGAGGCCCACTCACAAGCAGGATACGGCCGGGACGCGAGGGCTTTGCCTCCTTTTGGTGCTGTACAGGGTGATTTTTAAAATGCACCTTTCTGAGCAAGTTTCTCAAGGGCTCGTCGTCGTGACGGGCGGTGGGGAGCACGGAGCCTTCCCTCCCCCTGTGTCAGCAAACCTACCCTGCTGTCTTAAGAAAGGAAAAGTGTTAAGTCTCTTCCTGGTAAAGCAGGGGTTTTCTTTAGACTGCAACCCTTCAATTAACCCTTTTATTCCCCTCACACCCAGACTTTCAAGTATTAGAGGGTTTTTGTTTGGAAGGATTCCCGTTTGACACACTAGTCAAATTTTATCTCCCCTTCAGCCACGCAGATCCCTGAGTGTCAGTGCATTCCGGGTGCTGTAGCTATAAGAAGGAAAGCAGCATTTGTTACAGCAAATTTTAAAAACACAATTTCCCAGCAGCGTGGAAAGTTCCTGTTCTGGAATCTTACTCCAAAAAAAGGAATGAAATTTTTATTTATAATAAAAAATGTTGCTGCGTGAAAGGCTAGAACAGGCAACGTGAAGATGAAGAAGTTTGAGGGCTCTGTCATGAGGGTTCATGCAGTTCAGAGAAGTCACCTGCCTTGGTCACTGCGGCTGCCCTGGATCCTGGAACCTGCGTTCGTCTCCGTAACAGACGTCGTCCTGAGCCCGTCGCTCATGGGCTGCTCTGATGTGTGTCTTCAGAAGTTCTGCCACCCAGGACCTTCAGACTATGCCCAAGGGCTGAATTTAGACTTGTCAGGTGTCTCTATTAATGACATACACCGTCCAGCTTCTCCTTTCTGTTTCTTGTTTGGACTCGTGCATTGCAAATAATTCTGCTGGCTCTTCTGCCCGTAGCAATGGGCTGACCCGTGTGTTTCTTCTCCTCTTCCCCCGCAGATCGCCGATGACCTGGGCAATGAGAAGTTCTGCATCGACGCCAGCCAGAGCGGAGCCGGGAACTGGCTGAAGTACATCCGCGTGGCCTGTTCCTGCGACGAGCAGAATCTCGCCGTCTGCCACGTTAACGACCAGGTAACGACCCCGGCGATCCCTCCGTGGCCGTTGTCCAGCTCCGCGTCAGACGACGCCGGGGCAGGTCGGTGGGAGGACAGTGTAAAGTGGTGGCACTGGATGGAGGGGACTGAGAGGCTCATCCATCCAACAGCTCTGGGGTGACATCCCTAAAATGGTCTGAAACCCCTGGATTTGTGTGTTCTTCCAGTCCCTGACTCCTTTTCATGGTGGGGGAAGTTGGTGTGAAATGTTTACACCTGGTGGGAATGAAAAATCCACCTGGAGTCCTGTGTCCAGCTCCAGAGTCCTCAACAGAGAAGGGACCCGGTCCTGTTGGAGTGGGTCCAGCGGAGGGGCACCAAGATGCTCTGAGGTCTGGAGCACCTCTGGGTTTGTGGCCGGGGCTCTCCTACGCTTTACAAACCAATCCCCTCCTTTTCCCTGCGGGATCTATTTAGAAAACTAAATTAGTGTCGGCTTCAAACTTTCTTGCTGGAGCTGGAGCTGGAGCATCCCGTGGGTGAGAACGGAGGGAGCTCAGGCCCTTCCAAGAGTGACTCCCGAAGCTGGAAAGATGCTAGAAATGTTGGGAGTGACTGAGCAGCGCTGGGTCTGCCCGCTGCTGTCTCCTGACGCTGCTGGGTTTCACTTTATTTAATTGCACGTTGTTAGCAGGGCACGGGTTTTTTTTCCCGTAGCAGGGACCCAAAAAAAGCAAGGGAAAGGCTTTATCGTCGCTGCTCGGCCGGCGTGGAGAGGCTTGGTTTCTGTTTGCAAGCACATGAAGAAAAGGAAAGCTTTGGCAATAAAAGATTACCCGCAGAATAACCAGGCAGCGTCGTGATGATAAGAGCCAGGACGAGCTTTTAATCAAAACCATTTGCTTTGCAGGAAAAAAATAAACATGTTTACGTGGGGAGCTGGTCCTTTGCACCTCCCCAGAGCGTACTCTGGTCCCCTGCACACTCCTGCAGCTTGGGAACGGTCCCGGGAATGTACAGAATTTCTTTCACCTGGATTTTTAGTGAAGCCACTGACGGCAGCATCAGAACCTCTGGATGGTTCCCCCCCC
>VZRU01003858.1:67760-83460 GCA_013398155.1 Pedionomus torquatus | reverse complement strand
TTTTTTTTCCCTTTTCCCCTTTTTTTTTCCCTTTCCCCCTTTTTTTTTCCCTTTTCCCCTTTTTTTTTCCCTTTTCCCCTTTTTTTTTCCCTTTTCCCCCTTTTTTTTCCCTTTTCCCCTTTTTTTTTCCCTTTTCCCCTTTTTTTTCCCTTTTCCCCTTTTTCCCCTCTTTCTGGTGTGGTTGTCAATACAGCGTGTCCATGAGAACGTGGCCGTTGCTGAGTCCTACAAACCAAGGCCACCCCCAGAGACGTTCCGTTTGGTGTCACATCTCCAAGCCTATGCCCCTGCCACTCCCATCCCAACGGGCTCTCGGTGTCCCCTGAACCATAACTCATCCAGCCGCAGCTCACGGGAGTACTTTGGCTGGAGTTCCCTTCCACTGCAGGAAGCCCAGCCACCTCCCACCCCTCCTCCCGTCACCTTTACCGGCTTCTGAACCTGTCTGACATATCGTTGAGATGTTGGCCTCTTCTCTGGGCAAGCTCTCTGTGGATCTGCTCCATCCCGAGCCTGATCTTAACTCCTCCTCTTCACCCCTCCAGCCTCTCCTCCTCCTCAGCCCCCGGCTCAGTGGTCCCCGTGCTTCCTCCCACCCCACTTTGGCCAGGATTCTCCTGCCTCAGACTCCTCTGTCCTCTCCAGCCTGGGCTCTCCTGCCCGCCCGTGGCTCGCTGCGGCTGCCCCTGTGTGCGAGGGGGGTGGATGCTGTACGAGAAATCAAAGCCCCTCGCCTGCCAGGGCCTGGGTCTGGGTTTGGGGAGGGTTTGGGTGGCGAGTTCTGCATCCAGCAGGTGACCGTGGTGTCTAATGGCAGCGCCATCCCTGGAAAAAGGGAAGCCAGGCATTTTCTGAGATAGCTTCTGGTCTGAAACGCTGCAAGTGAACACGTGTGCCTTGCAGAAGGTGAACAAGTGCCTGGTGTCTGATATGTGGTGGTTCCTGCGGGGCTCCCCCAGTTGTTTCCCAGTTCCCTGAGCCCCACACGCTGGTTCTCTCTTTCCTGGCTGGGTTCGGTGGCTCCGTTTCACGCTGTGCAGCTCTCGCCTGAGAGCAAGAGCAAACATCACCAGCGGGCTTTGACCAACAGGCTGGCGCTAAAAGGCATCTTTTATGCATCAGATATTGTTCTTCCCCGTGGATTTTTCTGACGTGAGGTCTGGCCTTGTGCTCCTAGATGTCAGCCATAGAGACGATGACGGAGAAACTGGAGAGTTTTGCAGCCATGAAGGCAGACACCGGCACGTCCCTGCAGCCCCTTCCCCACCACCCCTTCAACTTCAGATCGCCGCCCCCCACGCTCTCCGACCCCATCCTGCGCAAGGGCAAGGAGCGATACACCTGCAGGTAAGGGACCGGACCCCCGGGAGGGGGACCCCCCCGTCAGACACCGAGGGAGCAGCGTCACACGGACATCTCCACTGTCCCAGCAGGGGCGGGAGGGGAAAAAAAGGAGCAGCGGAATTAGAACAGAGAGTTCTGATGACTCATTCGCTCTGAAATAGCTTGTTTTGTCTGGTAGAAAATCAGCATCTTCTATTTTCTTTGTAATTTTTACCAACCCTGAGAGCAGATCTGGAGATTCTCAAGCAAACGGTGTTTTCCAAGCCAAGTCTCTTGTGCGTGGTAGCAAAGGCCACAGTTCCCAACGCGAGTGCAGCCTCGGCTGGGGCCAAGCTCAGCTACGCAAAAGTAAGGGCATCTTTAAGATGCCGTAGAGTGAAGCACTTTTTCAGACACAGCTGTACCCACAGAAGCTCTCAGGGCTCCACTGCGGCTCTAAAAGCTGGTGGCAGAGCAGGTCACTGGGGAGGAAAAGCCCGTATCTGCTCCCGCAGGTTCACCTGCAGCTTCTGGGGGTCCTCGGCTCCCACCGCCTCTTTCTGGGGTGCAGTAAGAGGGTAAGGTCTTTGTTTGATGTGTCTCTTACGTCCAACTTTGCCACAAAAGCTACGGGCTCAGTTCAGTTGAGTATTTAGAAGTGCACCTGTAATAGGGACTAAACTTATTTAGGTATATATACCTAAAGCAAGTCCGTATTTGGATTTTCATTATAAACACTGGCATTAACCACTTATCTCAAGGACACCTGGAGGTGCTGAAGGTCTCTTACATTCAGAAAGCCTCATGTGTTCCTTCTGCAACACTGAGCATCAGGTTTCATAGCCACGGAATGTAACCCTCCATCCTTAATATTTTATTTCCCAAATAATGTTTTTATTTATACCTCCCTTCCATTTGAGTTTACCGTGAGTCAGATTTATGGTGGAACACGGTTCCTTCTCTCCTTTCATTTCCTACTGCTGCGTCCCCTTATTCCAAGCAGCCTGTGGGACTCACAGCAGTGTCCCGAGAAGAGCCACACGAGGCTGCAGCATTTACCCTAAAGAAAATTCTGTGGATTCTGAGAAGGATGACCCGAGTAGACTGTGTACGATAAGGAACTAAAGAGGGATGTAAAGGAGATCTCGTGACTAGGCAGTGATTAAACACTCTTTATCCTAGCGCAGAAGGAGGTAGTATGGGATGCAGTCATGGAGCTCAGACAAGAGGGAGGTTCTTTTGCTTCATGGAGCTCAGCAGAGGAGCTCACTGCCCTGGGAGGCTGAGTGTCACCCCCGTGTGCACCTTCAAAAAGCTTTGAGACAAAATAAGCAGAAGAAACACAGCAAAAGGGTATCAAACGCGGCTGTCTGACCTTGGGCTGGGGAGGATCGTCACCTCTGGGTAGAAGCTGGGCCGGGGCCGGGTGACTGCGTCCTCACGGTGTCCCCGTGTGCGGTGTCACTGGGAGGAGGTGGTGGTGGGACGGTGTTTGTGAGGCAGGACCCGGGCACTGACGGTGGCTTTGGCTTTCCCTCTCTAGGTACTGTGGTAAGATCTTCCCCCGCTCGGCAAACCTGACCCGGCATCTGCGGACACACACTGGAGAACAGCCCTACAGGTGATGTTGTCCCCCGGATAAAACCCCTTTCCCAACACTCTCCTCATTCACCGCTCCGTTATGTTGCTTTGGGTTTTTTTTTCCTCTTTCCTACGAAGCCGTGCCAGCTCGGTACCGCAGTCCTGTAGCATTACATATCGTGATTCATAGGATTGTATATTATGTGGACCAGCCAAAAATAATCAGGCTTGGCAGCTTGAAGATAGGCACTTAACTTATATTTAGATGTATGTTGGCAAATGAGCGGTCTGATTTGCGGTGTTGTCTGACACTCACGTTACCCATTCATCTCGAGGGCAGCTGAAGGTGCTGAATGTCTCTGAAAATGGGGCTGTTTTGAAGGGCTTGCCAGTAATTTAACTGCTGGGTCTAGCAGGATTGTTTTTTTTTTAATTTTTTTTTCTTTTTTTGCTTTTCCTAAGGCATATCAGAGGTGCCTGGTGCAGTGGATCAAAAAAACCCAAAGAAAAGCAAAGCCCTGTAGCGTATCTGCTTTAAAATCTAAGCAAAGGACTTGTCCTACCTTAAATCACTAAGTTTATAAAAGAGGGATCAGAGAGGGGGGAAATTCACACAGGCACATTTCACGTGCTCAGTTGGCTGAGCTGCTGTTTTCTGCTAGTTACGGACAAGGTGATGTGACTTTTTTTTTTTGTACTTGGTTTGCACCGTGTCCCTGCAAAAGGGACCAGTGAAAAAGTGCCCATCTCTGCCAGCTGAGACCCTGCACCCTCAGGGCAGCACCTTCAGCGGGGTGCTGGGTCTCATAACGGGACGCCTATTTANATAATAATATATAATATATAGATAAAGATATATAATAATAATATATATTCTAAGTGTGTGTGTGAAGGAACATTCTTCACGGAAGACCAGCTGAGAATTTTTTCCCCCCAATATTTTCTCCGAGTGTTTTGCAGCCAGTGGGGAAAATACTTTGGCAAAACCCGCCCTGTGCTTTGGTTGGTTTCCTGTTAGAACAGGTGTGGGTGTGAGCGGAGCCGGATGAGTGAAAATCAAGCATTGTGTTTTCCATCGTGTGAGTGTGCGGTTGGCACCTTGTCGAGCAGCGGCAAGGGCCCTAACGAGTTTGGGGGTTGGTAGCTGGAATTACGGCGTTTCTATACCCCGCCGTAGGTTCACAACCAAGTTAATGGAATAGTTGTTGTAGACAGAGAAACACAAACAACGTCATGAGCAGCAAAAAGCCAGGTGGTCAAATCCATGGGGCTTTTATGCGTGGTTTTGCTGAAGAAGCTCCTCTCTCCCGAATTGTAATCCCTGGAACACACGGAGTCCTTTTTTTTTTGTCCCCACTCAGAGCCATACAGAATTTTGAGTGTAGATGTTAGGTAAATTAAAAATAAAACAAAACAAAAAAAAACCACCAACCTCTCCAAAGCAGACATGTATTTTGGAACCGTTCCCCGTTCTGATTTTTTCAGTTGCGTTGTTTGATGGGCCCTGAATGAATTCTGTGTGTTCGCCGCACACCCCTGCCCGGCCGCAGCGCTCGCTCCCCGGTACCCCGAGATTGTTAGTTCAGTTTGCTTCCAAAAAAGGAGACTTGCGACTCGACAAAGGTTAGGAAAATAAAGATTTATTTGATCTGGTCTTCTCCCAGCACACGGCCTGTGTGCTTTTTTTGTAATAGAGGTTTGACTTCTGGACAATGTGGCATTATGATAGCCCTCCCGAGAGCTCGGGCTGCGTTTGCAGAAGAGCTTCATTATCATTGATTTTCTTTTGCTCTCCGAGAACGGAGATTTCCAACTTTTGCAGTGATAGTTGTTTTGAAAGCTTGTTTTCCAAAGGACTGATCTGTGCAGGTAGAAGGAGGTTGCTGTCTTTTCAGTGTCTCAAAACTTTTTCTTTTGGTTGTTTAAATGTTTTTTTTTCTTTTGGTTCCCTCAGAGTTCTGCATTCACCCAAATAGGAAGTAAAATGTTCTGAAATCTACTATGACTGACCAAATGGCCAAGTGCAGACCAGGAGCCGGGCTGGAAGGCAGGGTGGTCTGGGTTTGGTCCCCGGCTGTCCCTGAGAAGGGATGTGGTTTGTGCTTCAGCATCCCGGGTCTCTGCTTCATTCCATGTGAAGTGGGAGCTGATAGCACACGAGCAACAAGGAGGCAAATGAATTCCTTTTGTAAGGGAAAGTGCTACATGGTTTTTGAAGCCTCAGAAATACTTGGTATCGCACTTTATTTCCTAAAAATCCACTGATCTGAAAAGACCCCACAGCCATACGCTGTGCAGGGCAATTCCACGTGCTAATTCTTACTCTTCATTTCTCTTTTTTGTTGTTGTTGTTCTTTGCCACACCACGCCTAAAATTCAGTCGTCCGGATTTTAAACTGGGTGGTCAGAAGGGCTATCTAACCTGGCTGATTCTTTCAGAGAAATGCAGAATAAGTTGGGGTTGTGAAATCACATCAGACCTGACAGCAGCAGCTCTGGCTGTGAAGAACGGGGCTTTGCTCCCGTCCCGGCTTTCCCAAGAATTTCCTCCCTCCAGGAGAAGCAGTTTTTAGAGAAGTTCCTTATTCTTGGGGCACAGGCACATCGGGGTGTTTTGTAGCCCTGGGTTTGCTTCTTGTTTTTATTCTCTGGAATCACAGAAACTACCTGAAGCCTGGGCTGAGCCCGGCTAAGAGACGTTGGATCTTTCTTCTTTCAAACGTCGGTTCCCTCCAGGATGCCGCCTAATTGATTCTTGAATTACACCCAGTCCTGAGGCGCAGCCTGCGAGGCCGTGATTCCCCCCGTAAAGATGTGCTTCCTGGCGTCTGTTTTGAATTTCTTTCCCTTTAATTTCCCTTTAGGCCCCCTTGCCCCCTTATCTGCACTAAGCTGAAACCAGCGACTCGTGCTGACATCCAGCATCTCGCTTAAGACTGCACACACCTCGATGAAAACCTCTTCTTTCTCGTTTTCCTTTGGGGAAGGAGGGAGCCCAAACACTCATCCCTGGTGTAAATGCACTCGAGATGAAGGGGTTGCTGAGAGCGGGGGCAGCTGTCCCTGTGCTTTAGGCTTTGGTGCTGCCATCCCGTCTCTGCAGCGCCCATTGACCGTCAAATACGTGTCAAATTCTGCAAGGGCTGCCGTGCTGCCCAGACGTGGCAAAGGCTGTCACCAGAGGCCTTGCTGTCGCTTTGGAAGCGTTTCCAAACTGCCGTGGCCGTGCAGAGATTAACCCAGTTCCTCCTCCTCATGTTACCGGGGTTTTCTCTCTCTTTTTCCCCTCCCCATCGCGTCACCCCAGGTTCCCGGGTCCCCTCCAGCCCTGGGGTCTCCTGCCGTTCCTCAGGGCTCCCCAGGTCCAGCTTCGGCTCGTTCTTCGCTATCATTCACTCCCACTTTGTGTTTTTTTAGCCCGTTGGTGTGTTACTTTAAACCGATAAGAACGAAACTTTATTAGCGTTTTGTGGGTGTGTTTACAAAGCAAATACTGCTGCTTTCGAGCTCTGTTCTTCTCCTGCCTTTGTGTTCACCTCTTCCCTGAATTTAAGCCGGTTCCTCCGTCTGGGTCATTTGTTTAGATTAAAACCAGCAGAGATCCAAGCGCCGACCCCTCTGGGACCACAAATAATACAGAACGTCTCCCTCATCCCTTTGCTCTCAGACGTCAGCTCCTGCTCCTTTCCAATGCCCCTCTGTTTCCTATTTTTTTAACAAGCTCTTTATCCTTCCCCCGTCCCCTACCCTGCGTCCACATAGCTCATCGTTAGAGGGGGGACCTGTCAGAGGCAACTTTTCAAAGACTTCCTGAACATCTAAATAAATGGACGTAGGGGAGGACGGGTCTTTCTTGCCAAGGGGCTGCCTTTGAAGTGGCCGGAGCTGTGAGTGATGCGGGCGAGCGCCAGCGTGGGCACGTTCCCGGGGCGCGCCGGGCACCGCGGGGAAGGGAAGGGGGGGTTCAGGCAGGAGGGATGGAGCTGGTGGGGAAACCTCGGCAGGGACGAGGAGAGGGCAGCAGTAGACCCACGCCGAGTCTAACACTGATCGCTGCGAATAGCGGGGACATCAGGGTGTGGGGAATTTTGGACATTTCAGGTTTGAGAAGGCTGGCAGGGGCTGGAAGCAGACTGGTTCTTTTCTAGCAGATAGGAGGGGAAGAAGAGCTGGGAATCTGCATCTGAACTCCGCTTGTTCTTGCTGGTGTCCCGGCCACGGCTTGGTCCTGTTACTCGTTGGATTTGTGTTTTTTGAAAAAAATGAAAAAGGGAAACTTTTTACGGCTGAGAAAACTGTGGTTCAATCAGTGATTTTGCTTTCTTCCGAGGTTAATCATAATGAAGGTCGATTATTTGAAATATCTTTCTTCTTTTTGGTGGCTTAACAGTGGGAAATTGGGAGGTGGATGTGGAACCCATGAGCATTCGGTGGGAGAGAGTGTTTCATAAATGCATCTCTGCTACTTCCAAAAATAATACCAATTTATTTTTAGAGACCAAATAAAAATCACAGCTGTAGCACAGCTGGAAATTGGGCACGCGTGTTTCACAGCGGAGATTCTCCCGCATTTGAACCTGTGGTGCTGGGAGGAAACACCACCGAGCCCTTGGTGCCAGGGCAAATCCAGTTTCCTGCTTGAGCCACGCAGGCACCAGGTCAGTTCTGTCCCCTCTTCCACAGGGCCCTTCCAACACATCAGTAATTCATAGAATCATGGAATGGTTGGAGTTGGAAGGGACCTTGAAGATCATCCAGCTCCAACCCCCCTGCCCTGGGCAGGGACACCTCCCACCACCCCAGGTTGCTCCAAGCCCCATCCAGCCTGGCCTTGAACCCCTCCAGGGATGGGGCAGCCACAGCTTCTCTGGGCAGCCTGTTCCAGTGCCTCACCACCCTCACAGCAAAGATTTTTTTTCCTAATATCCAATCTAAATCTCCCCTCTTGTGGTTTAAAACCATTACCCCGTGTCCTATCACTGCACTCCCTGACAAAGAGTCGCCCTCCTGTTCCCAAAACGGGCACAAATGGGGTACCCAAAGGTGACCCGGTGCCGTGGGGACGGTTCCTGCTCTCGGTTGGAGGAGCCCAGGGTAGTCGTGCCTAAAAAGTGAGCGGTTTTGTCCTGGAATTAGGAGGGCTTGGGAAGAGTTTTTATTTTGTCCCCCTAAATGCAGGGGGTTTGCAGAGGTCTGTTGGTGGAGAAAGGATTCTGCTTCTGGTGGGGTTTGGAAGCAGAGCCCTGAGGGAAAGCAGCTTCTTGTTGAGGGACAAACAACATTATTTAAAATCAGATCTAATGAGGGATTCGGGCGGATTCGAAGAGGAATCAGATTTTCTGTCGCTTTAGTGCTGGAAGTCCTTATTGCGGCTCGAAGCTGCCCTCTTCAGTACATCTGCTGCTCCTCAGCGCGGGGAGAAGAGGAGGTGCAGGTTCCCAAAGCTCCACACTTTAGCAAAGCCTTTCTTTTAATTTGGGGGGAATCTCAATGCGGGGGTGTTGGATTGGGTTGGTGACTTTGAAGAAGCTCCCAGCGCACCCACCCCAGGTCCTGCCGAGGTTTGGGCTAAAGAGGGACGGTTTCTTCACTCAGCAGCTTCCCTAAACCTTCTGGCTTGGCTCCTTGGCAGTTTTTCATCATAAACCAGACAACAGTCACCACGTCAGGGTAAATCTCACCCCGTTGGGAAACGAGGGTGTATTTTTTGGGAGCTGTTGTGCTATAATAATAGCCATAATCACCTTTAAGGCTGTGCTGCCTGCATCTTGAGTACCACGAGGAATTTCATAAATAAATCCGGAGCTTTCTGTACGTCCAGATAACTGTCACGGAGGGATACACAAGCTCAGAACTATTTTATATGTTTAACCTCCTTTCTTTCTTGTCCTTCTGTCAGCTTTTGCCTCCCCCCCCAGCCATATTTCACCTGCTTCCCCTGCAAAATGAGAAGGGTGGAAGGAATAAATCCACCTTTCTTATTTTTACATTAATGTGTGGAAAAGTAATTATTTTGTTTAAAATTCTTATTTGTTTGGACGGCTCGCTTCTTAATTAATCCAAATCCTTTCTTTGTGCTCCTTGAATAACAACAATATCAAATTTGTCTGGAATGATTAATGCCTTATGCTTGCCAGGTCCTCAGCCAAGTAAAGATTTATAGACCAACATTTTCTGGTTTTCTGATAGTCAGATTTTTCTTTTTTGGGTGTGTTTTTTTCTTTTTTCCCTCACTTTGCACTCTTTGGCTTTTGCTTCTATTTTTCAGGTGTAAATACTGTGACAGGTCATTCAGCATTTCCTCCAACCTCCAGCGGCACGTTCGAAACATCCATAACAAGGAGAAGCCATTCAAATGTCACCTGTGTAACCGGTGCTTCGGGCAGCAGACCAACCTGGACCGGCATCTTAAGAAACACGAGCACGAGAACGTTCCAGGTGGGAAGGGGCGTTGCTGTGAGGTTCTTTTGGGGCACAGGAGGGAGAAGACATCGTGGTCTGGTCTCTCTGGCCCTTGGGAAGCCCTCATCAAAGAGTCCCTCCCCTTGGAGCCTTCTCTCCTCCGGGCTGAACGTCCCCAACTCTCTCAAGCCTGTCCCCACGGCTGAGGGGCTCCAGCCCTCCCAGCATCTCCTGTCCTTCTGGTGCTGGTGGCCCAGAGCTGGAGGCAGAGCTGCAGGGTCAGGCCTGGGGAACACGAGCTTCCTTCGGCAGCTTTAGTCCATGAGGTTTCTCTTAAATGTTGAATTGCTAAGATACAGTGAGAGGGTTGTTGCAAAACGTTCCTCCTTGATTTTTCCTCTTAATAATAGCTCTGAGGATCTGATTGTTTCTCCCATTGTCTTTCCCTGTCTCTCTCACACAGTGAGCCAGCACTCCGGAGTCATTACCAACCACCTTGGGACCAGTGCCTCTTCCCCGAACTCGGAATCAGACAACCATGCACTTTTAGATGAAAAAGAGGATTCCTATTTCTCTGAAATCAGAAATTTTATTGCAAATAGTGAGATGAATCAAGCATCAACTTTAGCAGATAAAAGGTAGACAAGCAAATGAAATTACCCGGTGACACGTGTTGTTAACGAGGTTGAAAGACCCATCAGGCTCTGTCCTGCAGAACCCTTTTAGGGGCTTTTCGGGACTGGAAGGGGCTCTAAGGTCTCTCAGTGTCTTCCAAGGTGGTGAGACCCTGGCCCAGGTTGCCCAGAGAAGCTGTGGCTGCCCCATCCCTGGAGGGGTTCAAGGAGCTGGATGGGGCTTGGAGCAACCTGGGGTGGTGGGAGGTGTCCCTGCCCAGGGCAGGGGGTTGGAGCTGGATGATCTTTAAGGACCCTTCCAACTCAAACCATTCTGTGATTCTATAAGTTGGGAAATCCACATGATGACGAGAAGGAGCAGTCAGAAGTGTGGAAAGTGCTGATGTAGAGTTTCTGGTGAAGATGTTAATCTTCTTTTATGTGACTTGCTGGCATCCTCTTGGGTTCCAGGTCCATCACGCTCGGGATCCCGCTCTCGTTCTCATAACGTCACGTAAGAGTGATAGCTCTGTGGAGCCGGCTAGGGTCAGATGGGCGTGAATAGCAGAAGAATATGAGAGAGAATTTAGGCTGGCTGTTCGATTACACCGTGAGGAAGCTTCCTCCTTCTGGTTGCTTGAAGGGGGATTGTTGGAATACAGTAGCACTGGGTGAAAGCCACTTGTCCCATGGCTGCTGTATTTGAAGAGATGGGAACCCGGCATTTAAATCCAGACTAGACAGAATTCTAGTTTGAAAAGCACTGGGATTAGTCTACGCTTGACGTGCTTATTAGCCCTTAAGACACTGTGAAGGCTGATTTTTAAATGTCTCAAAAACATCCGTTTTCATTTTCCTGGCAGTTTAAATAATACGTATATGTACATAAATATGTCTTTGTGTTCATACATATGTATAAAATTATCAAAGTCTTGCATTACATTGGAAATGCACGATAGACACATTTGGCTTCTTTTCTTTTTTTTTTTCCATTCTCTTCTTTTTCCCCTCCGGCGACCAAATATTTCAGGCCAGAAATCCAGGATATTGATGGCAATTCCCAGTGTCATGGATTAGCAAATGAGAAGACTGAAGACGTGGATGATGAAGATGAAGAACTGGAAGAGGAAGACGACGACAGCCTGACAGGGAAGTCACAGGATGAGACAGTATCGCCCGCCGCAGAGCCCCGAGGAGCATTTGAGGATGAGGAGGATGAAGAGCCCACATCTCTCACCATGAGCTTTGACCACACCCGAAGGTGAGGGGGGGCCGTTCCCTTTGAGAAGTCAACGGGGCTCAGACCCCGTGTCACCTGTAGGTCATGAGTGCTGTCCTTTTATTTTTCAAGCTGTGTCTCATCCCTCCGGTTTGATTTAAGCATTCACTTCAGAGATTCCATTTCACCCTGGTGGGGGACACGAAACAAGTGGACTGCAAGGAGAATCTGGGAGAAGGTCCATCCAAGACTTGAGAAGTTTGTAGTGGCAGAACAGTTAGTCCAACGCAGAAAACAGCATTTTTAGGGTACCACAGCTCTATCAGACACTGGTCAGGACAAAGGAGGAGGCGAAAGTGTGCAACCTGGTTTGTGTTACTCTGCCCTCTTTAGCTGGAGCAGAACGATGCTGACTTCAAGGGGAGTTCTCAGAGCTCTGGGAGAAAGTGAAGCCTTTGAGAGCTGGAGAGGGACTCTTGGTCAGGGAGGGGAGGAACAGGACAAGGGGGAAGGGTTTTAAATTGGAAGAGGGGAGATTGAGATTAGATATTGGGAAGAGCTTCTTTCCTGTGAGGGTGGTGAGACCCTGGCCCAGGTTGCCCCAAGAAGCTGTGGCTGCCCCATCCCTGGAGGGGTTCAAGGCCAGGCTGGATGGGGCTTGGAGCAACCTGGTGTGTTGGGAGGTGTCCCTGCCCAGGGCAGGGGGGTTGGAACTGGATGATCTTTAAGGACCCTTCCAACTCCAACCATTCTATGATTCTTTTTTTTCCAAGGTTTAGCCATGTCTAGACACACCTTTAAAAAGTTTCTTGCACATAGTATAGGCTTAGCTTTCTTTTTTTCCTCAGTTTCCCACCTGCTAGTCATAGCTAATGCCCCGTGATGCCAAGTGGTATCTCCACTCGATGTCGGTGCATCACTGTTTTCAGTGCAGCAGCGTTCCTCAGACACGGAGCCAGTGCCAGGCGTTGCGGGGAGCGGGCAGGGATCTGGCCTCTCCGGGCAGAAGCCCCAAGTTTCTGGTAGCCAGGCTGAACCCCAGATGTCTGCGGCGCTAGTGCTTGTTTGTGCGCAGCCACGCTCTCCACTTTTTCTTTGCTCCTTGCATTTTGTGTCATTTTGGTGTCTCGTCCGTCTGTCGGTCCATGCATGTGGCTTGTGAGCCCCTCCATGGTATGTGCATGCAGGCACTGGGCTAGCAACAACACACTTTGGCTAGATGTGAACGGTGAGACGGGCTAACAACAGGTCAACCCCTTCCCCTGGTCATTGGTACAGGTGTATTGAGGAGGACGAAGCCGGCTTGTTAGATTTGGAGCAGATGCCGAATTTTGGGAAGGGGCTGGATCTTCGCAAAGCAGCCGAGGAAGCATTTGAAGTTAAAGATGTGTTTAATTCCACCTTAGACTCTGAGACAATAAAACAGACTCTGTACAGGCAGGCTAAAAACCAGGTGGGTATATGACAGAACCTTTTATCTAGTTGCCACCAGCACGTACCGTAGGATGGGCGAGCAGCTGGCTGCCTTTAGCCAGGGTTTATTTTCCCCGTCCAGCAGCAGGAATTCTGACTGTAATGCCTGAACCATGCGTGAACTGTGTCGTCTTGCAACTGTACTAAGGCAGAGGAGGACCGGAGTGGGCACCAGTTTTAGGTCAGCAGGTCGATTTATCACTTAGCCTGTGCTGTGAGAACAAGCTTCTGTAGAAAGATAGAGGCATCTGTCTGTTTTTATCTGTCTGTATAAATGTGTTTATGGCTATTGCTTTTTTATTCTTTGGGATGGCTCTTCAGCTGGTGTGTGATAAGAAACTCGAGTGATAAAGTATCCTTTAAAAGGTGTAATGGACAGTAGCATTTCCAGGACTCACAGTCCAGGAGTCTAGAGGATTTTCTCGTTTATCTCCCTGGTTTCTGAGAGCAAACCATAACATGGGAATCTCTCCCCTGAGCTAGACCGATTCAGACCCACCAGGGAACCTCAGAACGGCATCTCGGCACCTACTGGAGCTGGGAGCAAAGTCTGGGGGTGTGGGGCAGATCCATCCGTGCTTTCTGCTTTTTTTCATTAAAACAAATCGCTTGGTCTGGTTTTCTGAAGTTCAAACCTTGATCCCTACAAAAGGACTCTCACAGAAAAGCCGTTCGGTGAAGTTACATCTCTGGACTGGTGTGGAGAGACCATACCCAGCCTTCGTGGGCAACGAGTAGAGCTCTTGCCTCGGGGTCCCTTTCTGACCTTTAAGCAACAGCAACTGTCATGGAATCTATTTGAAATGCCCACCAAAGCAGCAGCTGAATGCAGTTGTCAAACAGAACATGATTTTTGATCTATCGTCACCCAAAACTGATGAAATCTTTGTCCTCCTCCGTAGTAGGTGCTGATAGTTCTGGTGCTGGGGAAGGTCTGCTGGAAGATAACATGCAGATTTTTTTTTTCTGGGTGACACTAATTTAGGCACAAGCTTCTTGCCTGACTCTTACACGTGTCCCGTTACTAACACGCCAAACGTGCTAACTATTTCGGAACAGCTTGCTCTTTCAAAATGGGCACTCCGTTGTTAGGTCCAGCCTGGGCTGGGCTGGGGTATTTTTGGTTTTTGAACCGATTTTGCAGCGTATGAGATGCAGGAGTGGTTACACTTGAATGCCAGTAAGTAAATTACTCAAACCGCCTCTTGTGCAGGAGCTGTGATAGTGCCAGGCTCGTGTCAGGTTCCTTCCTGGCTCTCCTCCTTTTAAGCCACTTTGGAAACGTGTGTGTCCCCGACACTGCGGAGCTGCACCTCTTCCAGGACACACCTGCGATACAGGAATGTGTTGACTTGACAAGGAGATGTGACTCCGCTTTTGAGAGGCTGTAGTTGGGTAACTGTGGGTACTGTCACCGTGACAGCTCCGTTGCTAAGGGTCCTGCTGTGTGAGCGCTGTTCTGGTGTCCCAGATAACCTGTGGTCCCTGCAAAGGACCGTGGGTGGGTGTGATGGAGAGGGCTGCACGGCCACGGTTCCATTGGACCAGCAGGAGCACAGGTTACACCAGCTGAGGCAGACCAGGGATGGTGGGGACCGTGTCCTCCTCTGTCTCGGGTCATGGGGGACAATTACTTTGTCTTTCACCACCGATGTGTGAGGTTCTGAAACACCTGAGTCTTCACATCACTTCTGTGGGCTGTGGAAGGACAGAGAGGTGTGGGAGATGGGTTGTCTTGGGAGAGGGAGAGCGTCTGGGCTACAGAGAAGGCAGCAGGTTGTCCTAGAGAAAACCGAAGTCTCGGTGCGTTTCTCTCAGCAGGCGTTTTTAACCATTTTCACGGCAGCACTAAATCTACCCCAACAGGGACACATGCCAACAAGCGTTTCGTGCCTATATTCCTAAATACCTGAGGTTTCTGCAGGCCCCGGGGAGCTCACGTCAAGCCGTGGGTCAGGGTGGGTGGCCTCTGCCCGCGGTTGTCCCCCGGGTGGCAGCTGGCGAGGATGTTCCTTCACCATTTCTGTTGCCTGTGACCAGGCTCTGGCCTCTCTTAAGCCACTTGCTTGTCCGTAGAACACAACAAAAAGCAATTGGCCTTGGGCATAGGGGTGCTTTCCCCCAAGAACAGAGCCCAGAATCGGGTGCGGGGATTTGTCACCAGGTGCAGAAAGGATTTGGTCCCATAAAAGCCAACGGGAACGATGGCCTGTCCTGAGCGAGCCCTCAGCTGCCTGTGAACCCCGAGCAGCTGGGGCGATGGGTGCCATCCTGGTGCCTGGACGTCAGTTTAGACCTCCTGGCACGGTTCTCAGAGGCTGCCCTGCATGTCCCCCGTGGTTAGGCGGTGCTGTGCTTCACAGGGTTACGGCAGCCTGTCCCACGCTCACACCTCTCCTCTGCCTTGCTCTCTCCTCCTCCAGGCTTATGCAATGATGCTGTCCCTGTCTGAGAACGCTCCCCTCCACACGTCCTCCCAGAACTCGCTGGGGGCTTGGTTGGACATGGCAGGAGCAGCTTCAGAGTCGGGGACTTTTAACCCCATCAACCACCTCTGAGAGGTCACCAAGGCACTGGCCAGAGCCCAAGCGAGGAGGCGGAGGTGCTGCAGTTATCCTAGCAAAAACCCTAGCAAGCAGAAGATGGATGAGAGGGCCTCAGGGAGTCGTCTGGACTTTTGGCTGAGAAGGAACCATCCGACCTACAAGTCCTGCATTTCTGTCTATCCAGAGTTTTCATTCCTAATTTATCAGAACGAACCTCTCCAAGACTGGATCGCCCTGACGCAGCCGTAAGGATTTCACCGTCCGTGGGAGCAGCACGAGCGAGACACGGGTGGCAGCAGAGCCATCAGCTACTGGCCCCTCTGCCGTCGCACGCCGGGATCCCTGAGCCAGTAGAGCCTGCGCGTTGATGAAAGCGTGGAACCATTCCGTAGCATTTCCCTCCCGTCCAGCTGCAAAGTGAAGTACCAAGGAAAAAGAGCCAGGTGTGACCTGTCCCCGGTGCAATTCTGACGTAGTCACTGGAGTTATACCAGGGAAGGGCAAATCCAAGCCGTTTCATTGACACCACCATCACCACCCCC
>VZRU01003858.1:41300-56772 GCA_013398155.1 Pedionomus torquatus | reverse complement strand
TCTCATTTTCCCCCCGCTCCCCGGTTCGAGAGGAGCCTCGAAGCCTTCCCTCCCCCCTCTTCCCTCTTCCCTTCTCCCTGTGGAGCCGGCGCGCTCGCAGCTGGAGCGCTCCCAGCTTTGCTTGCCCTGGGCAAACACGGGAGAGCTGCGGGAAGCCCCGGGGAGCAGGAGAGCTGCTGGTTAATTGGTGCTGTGCAAAGTCCGACCTGGGTTGGGGAGGGGCTGGCCCGTGCTTGCTGGCGCCGTGGCAGGGCTCCCGGCCGACGGGGCGAGGCGGCAGCGGTGGTGGGAAAGGAATCCGCGGGCTGCAGCCGGGAGAGGCTTTGCTGACCTCCTGCCTTTCCCTCTGCAGAGCCTCGGCTGTACCAGGAAATCCGCGAGAGAGGTCTGAACTCCGTCAGCCATGAGTCAGATGAGGATGTGCTGGAGGAACCCATCCCAGAAGAGCCGTCCCCTCCGGGTGCCGCTATCGTGGTGCAGAGCTATCGCCCGGCGCAGGTGACCTGGAGCCAGCTCCCGGAGGTAGGGGCAGCAGCCTGGCCCGGAGGATCCGAACGGCCCCGGGCTGCTCCTGTGGCCACAGCTGTATTTTAGAAGCCACAGTATTTTAGAAGCTGCCCCAGCTGCCAAACAAGCCATGAGAGGGTAATTCTGCAGCACTGGTCTTTGCGATGGGATGTTCTGAGGCCGTCCAGCCCTGGCTGGGACACGCAGCGGCCTGTCAAGGCTGGTCAGATGTTGGTGGAGCTGCTGTGGTTGTGCTTGTGAGAGGTTTACATGCAGATGGGGAAAGGCTGCTGGTACCTGGGCTTTGGGGAGAGTGATTTCCTCCTGCGGCGTGGCATCAGCCAACTGCCGTGGGCTGTGGGAGATGGTGGGGCAGCGGGAGATGCTGCTGCTGCTGGAGATGCCGTGGTGGGGGATGGTGGTGCTGCAAGAGGTGATGCTGCTGTGGTGGGAGATGATGGTGTGGCAGAAAATGGGGCAGTGGGAGATACTGCTGCTGGGATCTGAGGGGCTGTGCGGGGCTGGACCGCACTAGAGGGCGTTCAAGGACCGTTGGCCAGGGCGAAAGCAGCAGCTGATCCAGCCTCTCGCCCGCAGGTGGTGGACTCGGGCATCCTGCAGAAGATCTCGCCCGAGGAACGCAAGCGGCAGGAGGTGAGAGGAGCCGTCGGGGTTCCCGGGAGCGTGGTGGGGACACGCCTGGCTGTGCCTGGGACCTCTCGCGCAGGGGGCGGCTCAGAACAGGGCTCTGGCTTGTGGTGCTGTGGCTTCCAGCAGCTCTGGGACTGGGGAGCACTGGGAGGGTTCACCCACTCATCTTGGCAGGGAAACAGGCAACTCCTTCGGATGCTGGTGGGAGATACCCACTGGAAGGGAAAACATCTTATTGCCGTGGCTTATTAATGCCTGAGTGTAGTAAAACACACTGGAGTTACTGGTGTGGGCCAGGCGGTGTGCGAGATGATCCAGGGAATGCTGTGCTCTTGGAGCAAAGACACTTCCAGTGACTTTGTGCCAAACCGAATGTAAATAAGATATAGCAAGTTTTAATTCACTGCCTGGGTTAGTCAGTTTGGGCTGTTACACCTTCACTGCCCTCCTTTTTTTTTTTTTTCAGGCGATGTTTGAGATCATCACGTCCGAGTACTCCTACATGCACAGCCTGAGCATCCTGGTCTGCCACTTCATGAGGTCGGAGGAGCTGAAGGGGACCATGACTCAGATGGAGCACCACCACCTCTTCTCCAACATCAGCGACATCCTGATGGTCAGCACCAGGCAAGTGAGGGCCATGGGTGTGGGACTGGGACCAGAAAAGGGACTCCAGAGCTGCCTTTATTTTCTATGTTGAAACAACCATCCCTTGGATTTATTGAAGAGACATCCCATCTACTGCCCTTCCTCCTAGTGCCTAGTCTATGCTCCCCTGCAGTGCCTTTCTGCAGTTACGTGTTTGGGACCTGAATATCTGGTGGGACATGATCTGTTACCCCAGTGCCTACTTTTTTTAATGGGTTATAATGGTGGTGCTCGGTCGTGCAGCTGCCATTGGGCACCCAGAGCTGGCTGAGCCCTGTCCCCGTGCTCAGGACACTCCTCTTTGCTTGGAAGCTCCTCGGGTGGAGGAGGAAAACTGGGGAAAAAAAACCTCAAACTACCCCTTCAAAGAGCCATCTCGAGCGTGGTCTTTGCTCCCTGGGAGGTGGGGAGCAAACGCCTGGGAAGCGGGTGCTCGAGGTGGCCGGGACCTGTGTCTGTGTGGGAAAGAGCAGGAGGAGAGCGCGGGCCTGGGAACTGCTGCGGGGGTGTTGAGGGCTTGTGTCTTCCCCAGCTGGGCGGCAGCGGCTGGGATGGGGCAGAAGTGAATATTCCCGGAGAGCCAAAGCGGAGGAGGGACCTTGTGCGGGAACGGAGGAGCCTTGTGGCTGTGGGGCCGGGGATGCTCACAAGCTGCGTTCCCCATCCCTGCAGAGGAGCTGCTGGGGGCTGCACTGGGGACGTGGTGGCCCCAGCTGCTTGGGGCTGACCAGGGCCTCGTCTCCTCTGGGAAAACTGGGGAAAAGTTGCAGTGGGAACATCATTAAATACACATCTGTTTGTTTGTTTTTTTTTCTGGCCCTAATGAGTCACAGAGTGACGTTACTTGAAATTCTCTCCTTAGCTTCTTTGAAGACTTAGAGAAGCGACACCAGGAAAACCCCTTAATTCCTGACATCAGTGACATCGTGGAAGAACACGCCTTGAACCGCTTCAGCCCCTACATCAGCTACTGCTCCAACGAGGTCTACCAGCAGAGGACTCTGCAGACGCTGCTGTGAGTGCTGCTGCCTCTGCCCTTGGGCTCGGAGAGGAGCTGCCCAGGGGGGCTCTCCGGGCCACAGGGATGCCAGCCGGCTGCAGACGGGACGGGGACCTGCCCTCGGCTCCCCCAGCCTCTGCTTGATTCCTTTTCCCTCGGGAAGGCTGTCTCCTTTCTGAGCAGAGTTTCTCCTAGAGCTCAGTGTGTTTGTGTTGGGTGATTTGAGTCGTGCACTAAAGGATGGGGATACGCGGGGGAAACGGTACCAGGTGCTGAGGGCAGATGGGTCTTGTCAGGGTCAGTAGCACGTTTGTGATGTGGTAGGGACACGTATGGAAGTTGTTCAGCTCCAGATCGTGCTGGTGGTACAGGTCAAGTATCTGTCTGCTGTTGGTACGTCTATGGCTTTACTTGCTTTTGGTGGGCTCTTGATGCTTTTCCTCCACCCGCAAACGGATCAGTCCCTGCCCACCCCAGCTCGGTGCCCGGGGCTCAGCCTGCCCTGGGCCCTCCCTGCTCTGCGTCGCTGGAAAAGCTGCTGGAAAAATCTTGATAACTGAAGAAGAGAGTTAACGGAGCTTTCTTATCCTGTTCCAGAACCACAAACCCCTTATTTAAAGAGACCTTGAAACAAATTGAAAGGAAACCAGAGTGTGGAGGCCTGCCAATGATATCATTTCTCATTCTCCCCATGCAGAGGGTAACACGGCTTCCCCTGCTGCTAGATGTAAGTAAGTCACACGGTGGCATTGCTTGGCACCTCTGGAGACGGTGTTATACACCCTTCTCTGGTTTGCTGAGCCCGGGACAGCCTTCTGCTTGGACTCCCGTCCTTCTGGGAGCTGGGATGCCCGGAGCCTCTCTTCAGGGCTTATTTAGCTGCAGAGCGATCTGCTTCTTGTGGGTGTCAGATGTGCAGCTTAACGCGCTGTGGGTAACACCTCGCGTCTCGGCACCATCCACCTGAGTGACCACGGGGTTCCTCTGTGCCCCCTGCCCTGCCTGGGTACCCAGAGAGGTACCCAGAGCCTCCCCTCGCCAGGTGGCCCAGGAAGGGAGAGCGGCTTTTGCAGAATCTTCGCTGAAGCCTGGGGCTTGTGGCCCCAGCTGCTGTGAAGAGCAAAGCTGCTGGACCTGGGGCTTCCAGAAACTGCTCCCAGTCCGTAACGGGCTGCAGGAGATGGAGCCAGGGGGAAGGCCCGGCACGCGGGGTGATGCTCAGGCACAAATCTGATGTGAAAGCCCCAGCAGAGAGCGGATTCGCAGCTAAACCTTGCTTTGTGCCTGTCCTGCTGCCAGGCTGATGGTTGGGGGCGGCTCCGGCCGTGTCTCATCCTGACATCCGTCCCAGGGGAGCGGTCGGCGCGCAGGTCTCTGCCTTGCAATGTCACTAAAGCGTTTTGTCTTGACGTTCTAGACTGTCTGTCAAAAAACAAAAGCGTGCAGCGCAGCGTACGGAGCTGCCACCAGAGCTCTGAAAGCCATCAGCAAGGTGAGGCCCGGCTGCCAGCCCCACACCTCTCCTCCTGCCAGCCCCACCGCCCCCTCGCTCTGACCCCGAGCCTGACCTTCTGGCCTCTGGATTTTGCCCCCTGCCTGGGTTCCCTTGGGATTTCTCTGCTCCAAATAGCTGCTGGATCCGCACGTCTTCCCCCTGGCTCACCTTTCTCACCTGATCTCAGTTTTTCTGTTTTCTTGCCGTCTTTTCTTCTTTCCTCTTTGTCCTTCCTTTCAGTGTCATCTTCTCCATTAGTGGTGTTCCTTCCTCAGAACCTCCTTGGACACATACTTGCCCTGCAGAGGAGCTGCTGTAAGCAAAGAGCAGTAAAGAAAGCAAAGAGCAAAGCGTGGAGGAGTGAAGAGGAGGTGGCAGTCATGCTCCTGTCTCTCATCTCCACCTGCTTTCCCATCTGGTGGTCACCCACACGAGATGCACCACAGATGACAGCCACCAAAGCGGCGGTGGCGGCTCTTCCTTTTGTGCCACAAAAGCCTGGCTCTTGGCAAGGTCCTTCTGCCGCTCAAGGTCTGTCCTGCTCCCTCATCCATCAGGGGAACAAAATGTGTGATTCCCCCCAGCTGAGCCACGCTGGGCCACCCATCCTGGGCTGGAGGGACAACTGGCGGTGGCATCTTCTCCAGAGAGCCATCACAAGGGGACAGGGTGCCACATGGCTGCCCACTCAGTGTGGCAGTGCCTCACCTGCCTTCTGCCCTCTCCTCCACCTGCCCGAGCGTTCACCCTCCTGTCTTAATTCTGGTTAATTCTTCCTCTTTGGGTTGTTCCTCGGGGAAGCTTGGTCTTGGTGCGGTTTCCCTTCTCCAGGCGGAGGAAATGTGGAGTCTCTCCTGGAGATCTCTTGTGGCAGGAGAACCTCCAGCTGACTTGCCCCAAACCTGGCTTGAACCCTGTGCCAGGGCTCGGCTGTTCCTGCTGTTGAGGGGAGCACCGAGTGGCTTCAGCCTCCTGACGTTCTCCGCTTCCCTTGGGGTTGTTCTTATTTTTTCCAGCTGGTTAAGAGCTGCAACGAGGGAGCTCGCAGCATGGAGAGGATGGAGCAGATGTTCACCCTGCAGAAGCAGCTGGAGTTTGGGAAGAAGAAGGTGAGGTCTTGTGGAAGTGGCGGGGGGAAAATGTTCCGGGGTGTGCAGTGAGAGTGGCCCAAACTGGGCACATCAGACCAGTCCTGGGAATCCTTCCAGCTGGAGCATCACTGCTGCCAGGACCAGCGTCACCACCCCGTGCCCCGGGTGACCAGTTTTTCCTGTTGTTTTGTCTTAAATACAAGCTTCTGTGCGCTTCCCCTGCCAGCGCGGAGGGTTGAGCAGAGTGGTCTAGTAAAGCCTTGAGCCGGTGCCCCACTGCTGCCATTCGGGGGGGCTGCATCTCGGGGTGTGCTGCATCTGCGGGAGTGCTGCATCTGCGGGTGTGCTGCATCTCGGGGTGTGCTGCATCTCGGGGTGTGCTGCATCTCGGGGTGTGCTGCATCTCGGGGTGTGCTGCTCCACCTCCCCCCCTGCCTCCTGGAAAAGAAAGGTGTTTAAAAGCACGTGAGGTGTCCATCCCGACTGACCCCGGGGTCCGCTGCAAGTTCCAATACGGGTTCTGAGCTTGACTTTTGCCTGCTGCCTGTGAGACAGACAGACAGACAGACTTTGCGGGGATCCCTTTCAGCCTTTCCCGCTGATTTCTGCGTCCCGCTGGCTGCTGAAGCGGGGGGAGCTGTACCTGCTGCTGTCGGAGGAGGCCGGCATCTTCCGCCGCGGCGCCGGCCGGCTCTGCCACCTCTTCTTGTTCAACGACGTCCTGATCATCACCAAGAAGAAGAGGTAAGGCTGGGGGCGGACACCCCTTTCTTACCTTACATAACAACTAGGGGGATTAAAAATCTCAATTTCCCAAGCAGCACGTAACTGAAGCAATTCTCGAGCAATTCCCCTCTTTTGACCTCTATTGAGGGGTTACCCAGAAGGGAGGGGCTCCACAGCCCTTGGTCCGCCTTTGTGGGTGGCCAGCAAGTCCACAGAGCCCTGTCCCACCCTTGGGCATCAGCCGATGTCTCCTCACCATGATGGTCACCTTGGTGATGCCCATTGAACTTCACCTCCCAGGGCTCTGAGCTGGTGGTGGGTGGGAGGCAGCTCGGTCCCCACCGACGACACCCCCTCTGTGGCCACCCACGGTGCCGGTTCTGTCTTTACCACAGCGAAGAGAGCTACACCGTCATGAACTACGCCACGCTGGACCAGGTCACGGTGGAGAAGGTGGAGAGCACCGACCCGCCTTCCCCCCCTCCCAGCAAGACGGGGAGCGGTGTCACGGCCCGCGGGTACCTGCTGCGGGTGGTGATGGAGAGGGACAGCGAGGGCAGGCGGGAGGAGGTCGTGCTGTCGGCGGAGACACTGTGAGTGGGATGGCACAGGTTGCACCTACTTGCTTGTGGGTCAAACTGGGGCTCTGGAAATTCCCCCTGAGGCTTCTGCAAAGCATCTTTCCCTCCCTCCTCTTCCCACAAAGGGGGCCTTGCACGGGCTGTTTCCTCTTCTATATTTCTTCCTCCTCTTCTATATTTCTTCCTCCTCTTCTATACTTTTTCTTCCTCTTTTATATTTTGTCCTCCTCTTCTATACTTTTTTTTCCTCCTCTTTTATATTTCTTCCTCCTCTTCTATATTTTTCCTCCTCTTCTATATTTTTTCCTCCTCTTCTATATTTTTTCCTCCTCTTCTATATTTTTTCCTCCTCTTCTATATTTTTTCCTCCTCTTCTATATTTTTTCCTCCTCTTCTATATTTTTTCCTCCTCTTCTATATTTTTTCCTCCTCTTCTATATTTTTTCCTCCTCTTCTATATTTTTTCCTCCTCTTCTATATTTTTTCCTCCTCTTCTATATTTCTTCCTCCTGTTCTATATTTCTTCCTCCTCTTCTATACTTTTTCCTCCTCTTTTATATTTCTTCCTCCTCTTCTATATTTTTCCTCCTCTTCTATATTTTTTCCTCCTCTTCTATATTTTTTCCTCCTCTTCTATATTTTTTCCTCCTCTTCTATATTTTTTCCTCCTCTTCTATATTTCTTCCTCCTGTTCTATATTTCTTCCTCCTCTTCTATACTTTTTCCTCCTCTTTTATATTTCTTCCTCCTCTTCTATATTTTTCCTCCTCTTCTATATTTTTTCCTCCTCTTCTATATTTTTTCCTCCTCTTCTATATTTTTTCCTCCTCTTCTATATTTTTTCCTCCTCTTCTATATTTCTTCCTCCTGTTCTATATTTCTTCCTCCTCTTCTATACTTTTTCCTCCTCTTTTATATTTCTTCCTCCTCTTCTATATTTTTCCTCCTCTTCTATATTTTTTCCTCCTCTTCTATATTTCTCGTATAATTCCTATATAATGCTTCTCCTGGTGGCAATTAAGCAAAGTGGCTGGGTGATGTGTGTATCAGGCTTGCGGCTTGTCTTTGCATTGAATGATCAAATGCTCACCCAGCCTGACTTCCCTGGAAAGCCTTCCTCCTGCTGGGAATTTCCCAGCTCCTGCTGGCCACACGGATGCTGTCTCTAAGGTTTCCTTTGTAATACGGGCTTTCCTTCTGCCAGGAGTGACCGGGCCCGGTGGATTGCGGCGCTGATGCACCGAGAAAAGGAAAAGCCTGACACCACTCCTAAAGGAGGTACCTTTAGGGATGGTGGGGGTCGGGGGTGAGCGGTCACGCTGGAGCCTGGGCATTTCCAGCCACAGTTTTTTTTACCCTGTTCTTACCCGCTCCTGCTGGAGGAGGGGCTGGGGATGTCTGTTGATGGAGAGACCTCGGGGATGGAGTTCTCGGGGAGAAGTTGGGGTACCACCACCTGATGGAGAGGAAAGTGTGGGGTACCACGCCTGGCTCATTAGGAGTTGCCTCCTGTTAAGTTATCGGTCACAATAAACTTTCAAGGCATTCCTTAGGAGGAGCAGTGGAATTCCAGGAGTGCCTTGGGCTGTAAGAAAACTTTGGCTTCTCCTCCCCGTGTGGTTGGAGGGGGCAGCGGGAGGGAGGAGGGGAAGGGAGCGGGGTGCCAGGCTTTCCCTGCTCACTTGGTCCCTGCTCTCCTCCCCAGATCTGAGCCAGGTGGAGATCACCCGCGCCTACCTGGCCAGAGAGGCGGACGAGCTCTCCCTGCAGCAGGCTGACGTGGTGCTGGTGCTGGGTGGCGAGGACGGTGAGTGTCAGCCAGTGGGGCTGGGGAAGGTTCCCCTTGGGCAGGGCGACGGTGGGGGCGGAAAGCCTTCACTGAACTGGAAAACCGGAATTTTAGCAACTTTCAGAGGCTTCCAGGGAGCCCTAGGCTGCTTGGTGGGGTCCGTGTCGCTGGCTGGTGCTCTGTCGCAGCAGGTGGCAGAGGATCCCTGGAGAAGCTGGTGGAGGTGGCACTGCCATGGGTGGCTGGTGCGTTACCAGTGACTCCTGTGGCTGGCAGAGACCACAGAAGTGAGAGAAATACGCCCCAGAACAGGCAGTAAATCGGAAACCTGATCAAAAAATCAGGTTACAAAACCCCGTGGGGCTTTCCCTGGCGCCTCTCCTTCCACCCCGCGTCCCCGGGAGCCGTGGCCGTTGCTCCTGGCGTGACCAGCTCTGTTCCTCCCCTAGGCTGGTGCTGGGGCGAGCGGCTCCGGGACGGCGAGCGGGGCTGGTTTCCCGGCTCCTGCGCTCGGCAGATCACCAGCCGCGCTGCCGTGGAGTGCAACGTGCGCCGGATGGAGCGGCTGCGCACAGAGACCGACGTGTAGCCTGGCAGCCAAGGGAAGGTGCTGCTGGCGGGACTGATTTCGGGGGGTCCTCCAGCCCCTGCAGGCTGAGCCCGGAGCAAGAAGGGAGCTGGAGATCCTTTCTTCTTGAATTTCGTTTGCCGTGAGCGGTCGCAGGCGGCAGATCTTTGTCATCTGGACCCAGTCTTTGCGGCGGCCGTGACAGCAGCTAATTAATGTGAGACCTGGCACCCGAGTGCTCCTGCCAAGGCTAATGGTAACGACCTGGAAGAGGCTTCAGGAGGCGGCTGCGGTGTTGGCTCGGGTTGAAAGGGGCTGCGGCTGCGTCCTGGGCTCTGGGAAGTGCCTGGTGCTGCTGCCTCTCCCTGCCAATGTCTGGGAAGAGCCGGGCACGGGCAGACCATGCCTGAATCAGGAATTTTTAAGACCTTACATCTGTATGCCATACTTGACCCATTTTTTCCCTCCTGTTTCTTCCCCCCCCCCCCCTCTTCNTTGACAACACTATTAAGTAGTGGACAGCAATATCTTACATTGTCTGGGAAGTCTTGTTCTTTTATTTATTTAAATTTACGCCCCCACTTGCCAAAATAGAGGCTGGAGGCTGGTGCTGCTGGATTTGTTCTCAGGGAGTCAGCTCTAGGGCCAGAAAAGGGATTCCCCAGCTGAGGGAAGCACGACGAGGACCAACGCTGTGCCCCCTCCCTGCCTTTCCCCTTTCTGGGGGGCTGTGCCCGGGCAGAGGTGGGGGCTCAGTCCGCCACAGGCATGGTGGCTCAGAGCCCATCCTTCTCCTCTCCTGCCCTTCTCCCCCAGAATTAGCACCCAGAGGTGATTAACGAAGAGGGCTGAGGTGGGGGGATTCTTCTGCCCCAGGTGGACCATTCACAGCTGGGCTTTTCCTGAGCCAGATGTTTAATGCCATGGAGCTCAGCTTCATGGAGGGGAATGAATTTGGGGGGAGACGGTGCCTGGGTTGGGATCCCCAGGGGCAGCAGTGCTGTAATGTGTCTGTTTTGATTAAACTGTTAAAGGATTAATTGGATTAACAATTAATTAATGGACCCCAGTGGAACGCCTGTTCTCCTTGCCCAAAAGGGAACTGCACCCAACATCAGAGTTAGGTTGATGGGTGGACTAGATGGTCTCAAAGGTCAGTTTTAGGATTCTACGGGTCCTGTGTTGGACCTGCTCGTGGTGACACTGCTGACCCCGAGCACAACAGCTCCGTGGCAGATGGAAGCCAAAAAGCCAGGTTTCCCCGTTATGAGCTCAAAAAATAAAGCTTCAGGCTTGTGGCAGTGTCCTTCTGGCCTCTACTTGTTCTCGACATACGTACTTCTCGGGAATGATCCTTCAGGGCAGCCAACTGAAAATCAGCTGCACGTTTCAAGTGTCATTGACGGAGAGAGACCAGATCAACAGAGACTCAGGGAAGCTTTCTGTTTATTTCTCTTAACTGTGGAAGAATTAAAAATTTTCCTCGGTGCTGAATGGGAGGAGATGGAACCCAGAAAAGAGAAACACCAGCTGCATGAAAACAGGAGGCAAACAGACTGTATTTAGAAATAGGAACTGGAGAGAAAAATCGAGATACAAAAAAAGTGCAGGTAGAGAGTTGCTGTGCTGCCAGGCTGAGAGGTGGGGTCCGCTCCAAGGGGGTGCCAGGAGCTGCAGCTCCGGGTTTCACGCTGTGACGGGACAGGAGGGATGCATCCCGCTGTTTAAGGCTGGGCTGGGTTTCCGTGTGCTCCTGGAGCAGGGGCCGGCGGTGCCCAGGGCTTCCCTGTGCCTCAGTCCTGCAGCTGCCAGGGGACACGTGGCACGGTGGCATCCCTTGCCGGCACGCTGGCATCCCTTGCCGGCCTCCCCGGTCGCCAGCCGGCCCTTTGCTGGCTGCGCGGAGCCGGGCTCGCCCAGGGGTGTGCGGGGAAGGGGCTGCTCGCTGGCTGGCGGAGGCTGCGTTTGCTTTTCCAACCGGGCGAGGCAATAAATAGAGAGCTGCGTCTGCTGCAGCGGTGGCTTCGAGGCGAACGCGACAAACCCTGTGATTGTCTGGAGAGGCGGCAGGAGGAGGAGCGGGACGGGCGGGGGGGGCATTTGGCACATGGAGAAACTCTTCCTACTCCCTGGTTATCAATCATACAACATACACCCTTAATTACACAAGTTTGGTCCTTCACTACGTACTTATATTAACATTATTTCTTCACAAGAGTGATATCTAATGCAAAAAATACTGTTAAGGAAGAAATAAAATAGGAAAAGAATTAGCAAAAAATTACAAGTTATATACAGATTAAAATAAATGCCATCAGGAAAAGAAACCCTTCTCTGCTTCTTGTCCGCTGGCCCCCGTGGGAATAACGGCCCGGGCGAGCGCCGGGGCAGGGCTGGAGTGCAGCAGCAGCAGAGGCAGAGGTGCTGGGACCGTCCCGTCTCCTCGGCGGAGCCTGGTGCCTTGGGACACGGTGGGCTCCCGGGCTCTGGTGGCCCCAGAGCCTTGTGCAAATCCAGGGAGCGGTGGGGCTTCTGCTGCCTGTTGGCCTGGGAGCCTGGGGCACTTGCCCAGGGCGCGGTGGCAAAGCGAAGAGGAAGGGGAGACCTTCTTGGGGAAGGCGCTGCTGCTGCTGGTAGATGGACCTTCTGCTCCCTCTGTAGCAAAGCTTCCCCAGATGCTCTGCTCCGGGGGCGGTGGGAGGCTCCTGGCCATCTGCAGCCAGCCTCAGCTGTGCTCCTGGGGGCGGAGAGGCAGCGCCAAAGGGGTTTGCTCCTGACACAACCTTGCTTTAGTTGAGTAGCTGTTGCCTTTGTTTGAGCGTGCTGGAATAGGCTTCGTGTCACCCCAGAGCCTTGGCGAACAGAGGGGCTGCCCGGCTGGGGAGGCTGCTGGGAGCCCAGCTCCTTGCTGGGGCGATGCTGCTCCCCGGGGCTCTGCCGGGACCCCCACTCTCTGGGCAGCTCCCTCCTGCCCCGTCCCCTTCCCAGCTCCTGGGGGGGTGGGAAAATAACACAGGGTCGGGCTGGGGAGGGGGAGAACACTGAAACAGGGCTTTTCTTTATTGGCTCAGGGAAGAGCTTTGTGTCTATCCACACGGTGTCTCTTGATTATTACACTTAATTTAGGCGGAGCAAAGTGGGCTGACACTCCTGGGGTGAAAAACCAGGCTCCCGACCCCCCCCCTGCAAAAGCCCCTCTGCTGTGATGGCGAGGGTCGGGTCTGCAGAGTCGGTGGGGCCAGCGCTACAGCCCAGCTCCCTGTCCCCCCCCAGCAAACATATAATTTACAGTTAAAAAAAGCATTGCAAATTCAAATTAAAAGAAAGGAAATTCAAGTGCTGTGGGAGCGTGCCCTCAGGAGGGGGTGGGCAGGTTCAGCCCCCCGCTTCTGCCCACGCTCCCCATAAATCCTGTTGGGAAATACCGATTTCCCACCATATTCTCATCCCCCCCCTGCCCCAAGCCCAGCACCCAAAAGATGAAAGTGGGCAATTTGCCACGAGCGATCCCTTCTGAACCGTTCCCTCTGGTGTCCAGCCGTGGGCACGCGGAGGTGCCGGCGTGCTTGCCCTCCCTGCGTGCCCCGGGGGCCAGCCCGTGCCAGCCCGGTCACGCTCGGTGCTTCAGCCTCGCTCAGGTCACCCCAAAAGCAGCAGCTGAGTCCATCCCGCAACCGTGACCCCTCGTTTTTCTTGTAAACAAGTTTGTTAAGTAGGTTGTTGTCTTCTTCTTCTTCTTCAGGTGGCTGCTTGGGGACAGCGAGGGAGCGCTCCCGGCAGCTGCAGGACTTAGTGCTCGACCCCCTGGGGTGGGGGGGACGCGGTGGGCGCCGGGGGCCGCAGGGCTGGAAGGGAAGCTGGGACAGGTCAGGAGATGCCGCAGGACCACCCGCTGGCACTGCTGCTTTGCCCGGGGGTGGCCACCCGCACCCCGGGCAAGGTGGGAGCTGGGAGAGCTGGTCCTGCTCCGCTCCCACAGCCGGGCTCCTGCTGCTTCACCTTTTGAGGTGGCATTAGGCCATTTGTGGGGGGGTCTCTTACTGACCTGGGGCCAAGGAGGGGTGCTCGGCCGGGGGCAGATGAGGTGCACCGCCTGCAAAGCAAGTCACAGCATCCTGCCACCCATCCCCGTGACACCCACGGGGGGGGGGTCGCTCTGAGCCAACAGGCTCCAGCACTGTTTGGGCAGAAATAAGGATGTTTCCATCAAGATTGGTGCACAGGAGCATTTTGTTCCAGTGTGCCCCCAAAAAGAGTAGGGTGGTGGGTTGGGGTTTTTTTTTGTCCTTGCTTTACCCCGGGCACATTTGGGGTTAGGCTAGTAAACACCTTTATTTCAAGCACCCTCAGCATGCAGCTGGAATGTCCCTCGTGGCTGGGGTGACGGTGAACAAGATCATACCCAAGGGGGGCCTTGGGAAGAGGTGTGAGGTGCTTCTGGGTTTTGTTGCTGTTACCAAAGCCAACCCACCACGGCACGGGTGACAGCCTGAGCACGGGTGCCACAGGGGGTACCACAGCATCCCCTGCAGAACCTGCTTTTCCCTGAGGCTCCAGAGCCCATGGTCCCCACCGGCACCCTGTGGGGGGCTGCGCCCACACCTTACCTTCCCGACACGTGGGGCCCGTGTAGCCGTTCAGGCAGAGGCACTGGCCGTTCTGGGCGTTACAGTAGGAGGTGCTGGGGGCACACTGGCAGGTCAGGCTGCAGTCAGGGCCATACTGGGTCGGCGGGCAGTCTGGAAGGGGGAGCGGAGAGGGGCTTGGACCACCGCAGGGCATCCTGCTGCTGCCGTGGGCAGAGATGCTCAGACAGCCCATAGTGGTGGTGGAGATAAGGCGGGGAGCTCTTTGCCTCATCTCCCCTCCAAGCCTGCTCTCGAGCATCCCAAGGTGACACAGAGCATCCCAAGGTGTTCCTTCTGCATTTGAGCCTCAGCCTTTTGGCTCTGGTGAGCTAAATACAAGGGCACTGGAGGCTGGGGGCACATCTGCCCTCAGACCTGCCTAGAGGGCAGATAGTGTGATATAGCTATCTAGAGATATATACACCAGCTATCAGATGTCACCTCAGACAGAAGCTGGAGAGGTGGCTGCCTCTGTTTAGATACTCTTACTCTTTGAGGGGCCACCCAAAAAGAAGGCACCCACCCCACTTCCATGAGAATTCAGCTGCAGCAAGAAGGCGCTTACATCCATTTTAGGACTTTTTCCCACCACCAATGCCCCTCTTGCATGACCCCCTTTCCCGAGCTGTAGCCCCACTCACCTGACCCGCACTTGAGGCCGGTTTTCCCCGGGGGACAGAGGCAGCGTCCCGTGGCCGGGTGGCAGGGCGCGTTGCCGGCGCAGTCGCAGATCTGCTGGCACCCCTCGCCGTACGTCCCCTCCTCGCAGCCTGCGTTCAGAGGTGAGATAGGGTGCTCTGCGTGCCCGGGCATCCGACTGGTGTCTCGGGAAGGGGGAGGAGGACACGGTACCTGTCTGGCAGCGCCTGCCACTGAGCCCGGCGGGGCACTGGCAGCGGCCGGTGGCTGGGTCGCAGCTCACGCCGTGCTCACAGTCGCAGCGCTCCCGGCAGCCAGCTCCATGGAAGCCCGGGGGACAACCTGGGATGGAGCCAGGGGGGAGAGCTCAGAAACACACGGGTGGGTTGGACGCAGCCTCTGCAGCAAAGCCTCCATCAGCCCAGCAGAGAGAAGCAGCGAGCTTGAGCAGTGCCTGATGCTGCAGGCAGAGGGGTCTCCATGGCTGGGTGTAGAGAAGGGCCATTGCTCTCCTTTTTCCAGCAATAACTGTGTCCCAGACGGGATGGGGAAGCAGGACATGTTAGGACAAACAGCCTACAGCTTTAGACAAGAGATGGGGGAGATGAGACATGGGGAAGACAGGACAAATAGGAAGGGATGAAGGATGCACCTATGCAGGCGAAGGGGAGGAGGCAAACAAACAGCCAGTGCCCACAGCCTGTAGAATCACAAAATCTTCATAGTTGGAAAAGATGTCTGAGATAATCGTGTCCCACCACACACACACAAACCCCCTACATCTCAGCCACCAGAGCGTGTCCTGAAGTGCCACATCTATTCATTTCTTAAATACCTCCAGGGATGGTGCCTCCACCACCTCCCTGGGCAGGCTGTTCCAGTGCCTGACCACTCTTTCAGCAGAATAATTCTTCACAATATCTAAGCTGAACCTCCTGAGAGCATCTGGGTAATGCCACCATCAACACCAGTAAGAAAGGAAGAGCCCACTGGAGCCCGCAGCCCTGTGTGGGACTGCAGCGGGGGGGTCACACCTCCGTCCTGTGGTCCTGGATGAGCTTCAGAAAACAAACCCTCCCCTGGCAAAGCCGGAGGGGTCCCGGGGGCCACGACTCACTGTGATCGCAGAGGGGCCCGTAGCGGCCGGCG
>VZRU01003858.1:26437-38110 GCA_013398155.1 Pedionomus torquatus | reverse complement strand
CCAGCTCCTGCCCTCAGCACCCAGCTCCTGAGACAGACAGACAGACAGACAGACAGACAGTGCTTTCTGCAGCAACCCAAGAGCCTCTTTCAGGGCAGGCTGTCAGCTCCCCAAAGTGTTTTGCCACAATTTGTATTTCGTATTGAAAATGAAGGTTCTCCCCATTCCAGGCTCTGGATAGATGGAAGGATGGGGGGATGCTGAGGGATGGAGGGATATGGGGATGGGGGGATCCTGAGGATGGAGGGATATGGGCATGGGGGGATGCTGAGAATGGAGGGATATGGGCATGGGGGGATGCTGAGNGATGGAGGGATATGGGGATGGGGGGATGCTGAGGATGGAGGGATATGGGCATGGGGGGATGCTGAGAATGGAGGGATATGGGCATGGGGGGATGCTGAGGGATGGAGGGATATGGGCATGGGGGGATGCTGAGAATGGAGGGATATGGGCATGGGGGGATGCTGAGGATGGAGGGATATGGGCATGGGGGGATGCTGGCTCACCTTTCTCACAGCGCCGGCCCCTCCAGCCACGGGGGCAATCACAAATGCCAGTGACATGATGGCAGGAGACATTGTCCCCACAGTCACAGTGCTCTTCACAGCGCAGCCCAAACAGCCCCTCTGGACAAGCTTCAGCGACACAAACATGAGAGATGACAAGTTAGACCCAAAAAAGGTGACATGGTTCTTTTTCCCTGCAGTTTCTGCACGCCACACACTTCACTTTAGTCAGGTCCCTTTCACTCCTGCCGAGCCAGAGCGGCGCTGGGACAAGACTGGTGACATCTGCCAGCGGGGGGTGGCAGTCCCTCTCTGCCCCACGGCACGTATGGCGTGGGATGCGCAGGAGCACAAGTGCCTCTGCAGCATCACCGGTGGCATCTGCCCCAGGGGGGCACCCCAGGGTGAAGCATCACTTAATTCTGCGTGGAAGTCCTTTTCATTAACAGCTCCACGTGCTTGTGGAAGTGTCATCCCTGGCCCTGTTGAAGCAGAGCTGGGTGCCAGCACAGCGTGTTTAAACCACGGCAGCAAGCGCTGAGTTCTGCTGCTGCTTCTGCTGCCGTAGGAGCACCCGGTTCCCCAGGCAGCTCCCAGGCAAGGCAGGGGCAAGGACCAGGATTAGGCAGAAGTTGGTGCTGCAGCCCTAAAAAAAACCCCATTTTCGCTTCTGCTTCATGAATGAATGCCAAAAAACAACCCCCATATAAACCCCTGCACGACTGTCCTTGCTGGCCACGCAAGGGCCGAGTTGGTACCCGCAGCCGTGGGGACAGCGTGTCTTCCCCGTGTCTTCCCCGTGCGTGCAGCCAGGCAGGTCTGTGCACACACACACACATGCAGCTCGAAGCACAGCAGCTCCGTGGGAACCCAAGGACGGGATGAAGTCCCTGCTGCTGCTCTGGGTAGGGCCAACAGCCTTCTCAACACCTCCTCGTAGCAAAGGGATGGCCAGGGCATGTTATGTTTACAGATAAGGTGCACACAGGAGCCCACTGAATGAGAAACGTCATGATTTGCTGGGGCTCAGGACTGAAACCAGGTATTTTGGGTCCGTGTAACACCGGGATGTGTAGGAGGAAGAACGGAAAGGAGGTGATTTTTGGTTAGACTTAAAATAAACGGGACAGAGGAAGCTTTTCACTTGGCATTTTGGTTTCACCATGTGGGTAGTGGGGTGTTGGGGGGGGGCTGGCTGCCCTGCTTGGACCCTACAGCTTTGCACAGCTTGGGCACCTGTGCCCTCGGGGACCCCAGCCCTCTCCCACTGGCACCATCTCAGGATGTTGTGTGGCCTCTGTGTGCACCAGAGGACAGCCCTCAAAGGGAAGCAGAAAGCAGAGCAGTGGGCAAAACACAAGAATCCTGGCACTCACTCTCTTGGCAGCGCTGACATCCAAATTTTACATCTTTGCCCAAAACCCTCCCCGTCCCCTGGGGCACCACCGCAGCAGGGGGTACCCAAGGGGACCATCCCCGTGCCCCACTTACGGCTCTCGCACTTGTGGCCAGTCCAGCCGGGCTGGCAGAGGCAGTGGCCCGTCCGGTGGTCACAGAGCCCCCCGTGCTGGCACTCGCAGCGCTGCTGGCAGCCGGCCCCGTGCTGGCCCTGCGGGCACTCTGGGAGGAAGCACAGGGTGAAACACCACCCTGACACCCACCCCCACCTGCCCACCCCTGGTCTTTGGAGGAAAACGAGCCCAAAACAGGACAAGCCGGTGCCAAAGCCCCTTTCTCGAGGTGGCTGGCACATCGATACTCACCCAGCTCGCAGGCCAGCCCCATCCAGCCCTCGGGGCAAGTGCAGAGCCCTGTGGCAGGGTCACACGTGCCACCGTTTTGGCAGAGGCAACGCTGGAGGCAGCTCCTCCCATAGAAACCCACCGGGCACGCTGCGGGAAAAGCAAGCCAAGCATCCCCATCACAACACGGGTCCGAAGGCAACCACCATGCCTCTGGGAGCCAGTAGATGGGCCTGATGTAAAACAGAGCCGTTATTGCGTGCAGTGAGAGGTGGGGAGAGGAGCCAGCAGCACCCTGAGGCAGCTCAGCTGCACATATGATGTTTGGTATTTTAACCTGCCCGGGTAAGAGGTGGTGAGGACACAGGGCACGGGGTGCATGACCCCTTCAGAGCCGGCTTAGCTCCCATGGTGGCAAGTACCCGAAAGGAAAAGGCTGGGTGAGTTCAGCAGCCAGGAGAGATGCTCGGTTGGCAGCCTTCCCTCCTGAGCTGCAGAACACAGACCCACAGAGTGCCAGTGCCTGGCAGAGAAAAAAGCAAACAAAAAAAAAAGCCATTTAACCACATGAGTAATTGTTCTCCTGGGCACAGTTTCACCGAGCTGTGCCTATGGACATCACCGACTCAGTGTCTGAATGGATGAGCGCAGTGGCTGAGCGAGCTAATACTCCACGTGCTGCTAGAAAACTGCAAATCAGTGCGATTTCTGGTGCTCTCAGAGTTCTTTGGCTCAGGAAGGGAGGAAAATTGCAAATCTGGCCCTCCTACCACGCTGTCTCAGCTTTTTGGAGTCGCTGCTCCATCGACAGCTCCAACCCACCCTGAGAAACGGCCCGTTTAAGGCAGGCTGGCAGAAGAAGCAGAAGGGCTGGGGTTTGGAAGCGACCGTAAGGCACGTTACCCTGCTGGCACGTGGGTCCCGTCCACCCGGCCGCGCAGAGGCACTGCCCGCTGAGGTGGTGGCAGGTGGCGTTGTTGGAGCAGTGGCACGCCTGGCTGCAGTCCTCGCCGTAGCTGCCCTCCTGGCACGCTTGGTGGGAGCAGAAGCAGGCAGGACTGTTAGGCAGCGGGTACGAGCCGCGTCAGGCAGACTCCTACCGACCAGCCCCAAAATGCATCTATCCGGGAGAGGAACCAGCGCCGGTGCCCGGCTGTTTGGGACGGCTGTGCAAGGTGGGGGTTAAGGTGCTATGGGGAAAGAACAGCTGTATTCTGCGGGCGGCTGACATCCAGAGGCTGACACTACTGCTATTGATGCTACATCATTTTACCTATTTGGGAACTTTTTTTGGTGGATGCCCAAGCCCGCATTACATTCAAGAACAATGTGCTCAGCCAGCAGCCCCACTCCAGTCCTCCTCCAAAACCAGGTTTTCTGCCACCCAGAATTAACTTCCATGTGGAGAAAATCACACATGGGAAACAGACACCTAAATCTAAGTGACCGGGCACTGCAAGTGGTGGTGAAGGCTCTGGGGTGTCTCATGGAGGGCAGCTCCAGCCCTGCTGATCCCATCCCAATCCACTCCATCCCATCCCATCCCACTCCATCCCATCCCCAGGCTGCTGTGACACCTACGCTGGCCACAGTGGGGGCCGGTCCAGCCAGGGGGACAGTGGCACTGGCCCGTGATGTGGTCACAGTGGGCACCGTTCAGGCAGTTGCAGGCTTCCCGGCACTCCAGTCCATAAAATCCATCAGGACAGGCTGTGGAAAATGAAAGATAAATCCCCCCAAAATGGCTGTACAGAGAGATGGAAACCTCCCAGCGGAGGAGAGATGCCTCTTGGTGGCCTTATTTTGCCGATATAATGCTGCATCAGAGCGACAGCTACTTATTAACGGCTCTCCCCCTGGCAGGGCAGCAGAATATTGGATGCCTGTCCATTAGGGATGCTCAAGGCACAGCACAAAGCTGTGGGGCAGCAAAAGAGCAACGGCACCGGGTTTCTGTCCACCAAGGCACCAAGCAGGTTGGTGTGGGAGCCAGAACCCAAAACCCAGGGATCCCCTGGTGAGGCTGCTCAGAGATGCTGTGTGTCCAGGCACGGGTGTGCATTTGCTCCTCGTTTACATTTTGTTAGTCTGTTTGGTTTTTGTTTTTTTTTTGTTTTTTTTTTTTGTCCCCCTGGAACTTTCCCCATCTGAATTAAAACCAGAGTCATAGCAGCTTGCGGCCATGTGGGTTTCCCCATGGCCATCCCAAGGGATTCTCGTTGCTATAACAGGATAGCAAAGGAGTGCAGACCCTGCTGGCCAGGAGCCCGTGGCCCGCGGTAGCCACGACCGGCGCTGGGTGCCCAGGCTCAGGTACTCACCGTGCTCACAGAAGGTTCCTCGCCACCCCGGGCTGCAGGTACAGGCCCCGCTGACGTGGTCACAGGCAGCCCCGTTGTCGCACTGACACCGGTGCCGACAGCTCAGCCCAAACCATCCCTCCGGGCACTCTGGCGAGCAGAAGCACAGGAGCCTGAGGAGCCTGTCCTGGTGCCCCAGGAGGACACACTAAGGCAGGAGCTCGGGGTCTCAACTGAAATAACAGTATCTGGCTTTTTTTATAATGACTAGCGGGCTCTGCTCTGCCCCGTACCCATGTCACCAACCACCCTCAGGCGTGGCAACATCTCAGGCAGGGCATGGGGATCCAACCAAGNAGGGATGGGGCAGCCACAGCTTCTCGGGGCAACCTGGGTTGGGGTCTCACCACCCTCACAGCAAAGTTCTTCCCCACATCTCAGCTCAGTCTCTCTTCTCTCAGTGTCAAACCCTTCCCCCTTGTCCCATCACTCCTCTCCCTCATCACGAGTCCCTCCCCAGCTCTCCTGGAGCCCCTTGAGGGACTGGAAGGCTGCTCCAAGCTCTTCCCCGGAGCCTTCTCTTCTCCAGGCTGACCCCCCTCAACTCTTTTTCTTAGAGAAAAGCTCTACTTTTCACCCTCCTATGACTATCTCCCCTCCCACCTCCCCCAACTCTTTTTCTCAGCCCGTCCTCACAGCAGAGGGGCTGCAGCCTCTGTGGGCACGGAGAGCAGCACTCACTCCTCTGGCAGCGCCCGCCGCTGTACCCAGCCTGGCAGAGGCACTGCCCGCTCTCGGCGTCGCAGCTCCCGTCGCCGCAGTCGCAGGCGTGAGCGCAGTCGGGACCCCAGCGGCCGGCGTCACAGGCTGAAACACAGCAGGGGACGGACCCTCAGAGGGCGGGGGGTCCCCTTGCCCGGCTTTGCCAGCGAGCAAAGGCACGGGCACCGCACTGCCTTTCTCCACCGGGTGTCATTCCCGGGGACTCCGGGCACCCCCGCGGGCAGGGGGACAGGCACGGCCACACGGCCCCAGAAAACCCAGCGGGACGGTGAGAGCGGGTGCGACGTTCGCAGGTATTTGGTGAGAATTCACCCCGAAAGTGAGCCCGGCAGGGAAAGGAAGGCAGCACCCGGCGGCAGGGCAGAACGGGGAATCCTAAAGGACTTCAGACAGGTTTTTTCGGGGAGAGGCACAGCATGAAGGTGGCAGCGAAGCAAGTCACAGCGCGGCCCCGCACGGGGTCAGTGAATTCCAGGAGCACAGGGTGACGGTACGATACCTCTCTGGCAGTTGTAGCCCGTCCAGCCCGGTGGGCAGCTGCAGGTCCCCGTCACGGGATGGCAATGTCCGTCGTTCCCGCAGCTGCAGCTCAGCTGGCAGTCGGGGCCAAACCATCCGGGGGGACACACTGCCAACGGGGACACGGACTAACTGCAAAGGCTGCCCCGATGCCACGGCACGGGCTCTCCCCCTCTCCTTCCAGACTCGAGGGGTGGCACAGGATGCTCCTGCAGAGCCACCACGGGCACCAGTGCTCCTCAGCCCGGTGTGGCTGCTGTTCTGGGCTGAACGGACCAGGGAACTTAGGGGTTTAGCTCCCCTTCTGCTGATGGACCAGTTACTGCTGTGAAGACAGGACCTGAGGGATCTCAAGGGAAGAACCCAACCCGTGTCCCCAGCGTGGGGCAGGGGCACCGTGCCCAGTGCTAAGCCCAGCTCTGATGAGGGCTCTGATGAGAGCATCCTCATCAGAGGATGCTCACTCCATCAGGTTCATGGAAACACCCCTCATCCCAGCTGGAGATGCCCACCAGGGTGGAAGGAACCCGGGGGCAGAGAGCACTCACCGTCCTGGCAGCGAGGGCCGGTGTAGCCGGGGGGACACAGGCAGGTCCCGGTGGCCGGGTGGCAGCTGGCGTTGTTCGCACACTCAGGACAGATCTCCTGGCAGCCCAGTCCCCAGAGGCCATCAGGGCAAGCTGGGGCAGAGAGAGAGGACACACAGGCATCGGGCTCAGCGCCGAGGGGCACGAGGGAAACGTCTGCTTTCTAGTGCAGGGCCATGGGTCCCCCCGTTCTCCTCCATGTCCGTGCAAAACACAGGCTTTTGTTTGGCACGACGTGGCTACGAGCAAGGACAACACAGCCTTGTTTGTTTTACAAACAGCCTGTGAGCCCTGGTAAGTGCTCTTCTGGTCTCCTTCCAGTACTTTCATGTCAATTTTGGATTCGCATCCACTTGTGGGGAGCTGCACGGGCTCCTCGCGAGGAAATGGTGCTGCTGGCAAAGGCTCTCCGCAGCTGCGGTCCCACCAGCGGGCAGGGACGGCACGTTACTCAGCGCCCCCAGCTCTGCCTTGAGTTGCAAAGGAGAAGGAAAAGGCTAAGAACTGAGCAAAGTGGGGCAGGAATCCTTGCTGAACGGCTCCAGGGCCTGGAAAAAAGTCAGCTCCAAGTGTACGGTAAGTGCTGTGCATGTGGGGTTTTATTGCTCGCTCAAACTATTAGGAGCAGGACATCTATAGACTAATTTCTTCCAGCTGCTGTAATGCTGTATAATCATGTGAAAGATTTTCATTTTGGATTCTCTGGGTTTCCAGCAGTTAAAGAGTGATATGGTAAAGGCAATTAAAAGAAAAGGAGGCTGAGGGGAGACCTTCTCGCTCTCTACAACTCCCTGAAAGGAGGGTGTAGCCGGGTGGGTCGGTCTCTTCTCCCAAGTCAGGTGATGGGACAAGAGGAAACGGCCTCAAGTTGCACCAGGGGAGGATCAGATGGGAGATCAGGAGAAAGTTTTACACAAAAAGGGTTATTAAGCCTTGGAATGGGCTGCCCAAGGGAAGTGGTAGAGTCACCATCCCTGGAGGGATTTGAAAGCCGGATTGACACCGTGCTGAGAGACAGGGGTTAGTGATGGGTTTTTTTATCAGAGTTAGGGTGATGGTTGGACTCAATGGTTTTAAAGGTCCCTCCCAACCCAGACAATTCTATGAGCCTAAAACTCCACACCAGCAAAGANGATTTTCATTTTGGATTCTCTGGGTTTCCAGCAGTTAAAGAGTGATATGGTAAAGGCAATTAAAAGAAAAGGAGGCTGAGGGGAGACCTTCTCGCTCTCTACAACTCCCTGAAAGGAGGGTGTAGCCGGGTGGGTCGGTCTCTTCTCCCAAGTCAGGTGATGGGACAAGAGGAAACGGCCTCAAGTTGCACCAGGGGAGGATCAGATGGGAGATCAGGAGAAAGTTTTACACAAAAAGGGTTATTAAGCCTTGGAATGGGCTGCCCAAGGGAAGTGGTAGAGTCACCATCCCTGGAGGGATTTGAAAGCCGGATTGACACCGTGCTGAGAGACAGGGGTTAGTGATGGGTTTTTTTATCAGAGTTAGGGTGATGGTTGGACTCAATGGTTTTAAAGGTCCCTCCCAACCCAGACAATTCTATGAGCCTAAAACTCCACACCAGCAAAGAAAGACTCCTTTTCCTATCTTGAGGATCGCAACAACCAAAACCACCTTCATCGCTTTTATTGCCCACATTTACTTGTGCTTCACCCAGCTCCATCTCCGGGGCTAAGCCAGCTCAGGCTATTGTTTCAGACTTACCATCAAAAGCTGCTTTTTTTTTTCCTAATTTTCCATGAAGACAGTTCTAATTGCGCTGGATGTTTTTAACCCTAGTTTTAGCAAAAGAAAAAGAACGGCCGTACCCCTAACTCCCTACCTCGGCGCACGGGCTGCTGTTGCCTCCTCACCTTGGCCACAGTCGTGTCCAGTCCGGCCGGGGGGGCAGAGGCACTGCCCCGAGGTCCGGTCGCAGGGCGCTCCCCCGCAGGGGCAGGACCCCCGGCAGCCCGCCCCGAACGTCCCCTCCGGGCACTCTGCGGAGAAAACAGCCCTGTGGGAAACGTCCCCTCCTCAGGAGCCTTTCCCAAGGGGGTATTACCCACCCGACCCCACCTCCAAAGGAGCCTCCAGCTCTGTGAGCAGCCCAGCTGTGAGTGCTCCCCATGCTGCAGAGGAGGACCACTCTGCCACCTCTACCTGAAACATCTAGGGGCTGACCTGCTGGAGGGCAACTCCACAGAAAGGGATCTGGGTGCCCTTGGTGGACAACAAGCTGACCGTGAGGCCCTTGTGGCCAAAAAGGCCAACGGTCTCCCGGGGGGGCATTAAAAAGAGCAAGGCCAGCGGGTTGAGGGAGGTCATCCTGCCCTTCTGATCTGCCCTGGGGAGGCCACAGCTGGAGCACTGGGGCCAGGACACGGGGCTCATCCCACGAGCAGTGGCCCGAGCCACCCTGCTCTCCCTNGGTTCACAGCCCCCAAGCCCCTGCCATCCCTTGACTTCGAGAAGATGTTCCGGGGGCTCTTGACTGTCCTGGCTGGGTGGCTCAGGAATCTGGAAGCAGCAAGGTCTGCAGCGGGTGCACTGATGTAAAGCAACAAAGAAGGAGCATCCTCATCCCTCCCCTTCCCTCTGCCCTGAATGCCCGGGTGGCACTGCTGGCGGCAGAGAGCTCCCTTTGCTCTTTGTAGCCCGTGACACGACTTAGCAATAGCTAATTACCTGCAGACAGAGGGCCTCAGACCCAAAGACCCTTAAATCCTACTCGAGACCCCCAGAAGAGCTCGCTGCTTTGCAGACCTTTTTGTTCCCTTGAAGGCAATGTCCCGTCAGGCTTCGGCAGACGCAAGCACACGCGCGTTCACAAATCAGAGAGGAAAAGCACACCAGCGCCCAGATTTCAACTGACACAGTGGAGTTTTTGTTATTCCCCCTCTTTGCTAATTGATGGCAGATGTTTGTCTTCACCCTTTAATAATTTCCAGACCCGAACAACAGCCAAGAGCCTACTATTTCTATACAAATATTTGTGTTATTTCCTGCGACTCCCCCCCTACAGGCTTAAAGCTCCTTTCTTATTCTTTTTAAAAATACCCCGACGGAGGGTGCCCAGCCCGCCCAGGCGCCACGTGGCTCTGGAGGCAACCGCATCCCGGCACCCCAGGGGGGGCTGGGGGACCCCTGAGAGGGGCAGGAGCCCTGCAAAGGCTGCTTGTCCCTCTGCCCCCCTCAGACCCCTCAGCTCTGCCAGCCCTTGCTCGCGCTGGACCTTTGTGTGGCCATCTGCAGCTTTCGTTCTGGCCAAGGCAGCAGCTATGTGCTATCAGTTGTGGGGGCGAGATAATTGTGTCCGAGCAGCTTAATTAGGTTAATAATTATAACCGCTGGGTTGGGTGTGGGTGGGGAGCTTGGTTAAAGATGACTTAGGGCAAAAACTCCCGGGACGCTTGAATGAAAATTCAGATGCTGACCCCTGCAAGCCTCTTAACGCAGTGTGCCTTCTCTTCATGCAATGCGTCTTCAAGCATGGACTTGAAGACCTCAACTCTTTGCATTTTCTGTTGGATCTGACCAATTAAAGTGTGACTCAGAAGGAGACAACCTCACAGGAGGAGGAGGTTGGCTTTTCAAGCCTTGATCATCCCTGGGGCTGGCAGAAGTTATTTTCCAAGAACTGTGCTCGTGCTCTGTAACCATCACCTTGTGCCAATGACTCACTGCCATTAGGTTCACTCAAAACACCTTTGTTCAAAGAAAGCCAAGCTCTCTGGCACCCCCAACCAACCCCCAGCATCTTGAGGAGCTGTGCCCTCGGAGCTGGAGTCGCACTGCACCCGCAGAGCCGTGCAGCAGGTACCACGCTCTCGACCGGCCCTTCATGGGATGAGCAGAAAACCGTGCCGGGAGGTTCACACAGAGGCAAAAGTGTAAATCCTAATGTAAATGAAACATAACATTTTCTTTCCACTTGAAGATCAAATAGAGGTTCGATAGGGAATGGAGAATAGAGCGGAAAATAAGATACTGTTCCGCTGGGCACTGGTTGCCTGGAAGTAAAAAGACATCAAAGGGGGGGAGGAAAGATAACTAGACATCTAGCACCTTCATCTACCAAAGATGCCCAAGCGGCAGGATAAAGTCAGACCTTGTTCTCTTTTTCTGAATAAGCCTCATTATGCATGAGAAATCCTTCTTTCTGCTTTAAAGCCCCTGCAGTGCTTCACACGGACCTGCGAACGGCAGCTCCTGTGCCCTCTAAAGCCTCTGCTCCCTAGACCAACCACAGCGGGCCAGGGGCTCTCAGAGGAACTCTGAAGGTCCTTTCATGTTGTTTTGTGAAGAAGCAGCTTGTACGTGGGAGGAAGGTGGGTTTACAGCAGCCCCTGCCTTACCTTGGTCGCAGCTCTCCCCGTGGTAGCCCGGGGGACACTCTTTCCAGCACTCTCCGGTGACGTGGTCACAAGACACTTCTGGAGGGCAGCTACACTTCTTCTTGCAGCCATCCCCATAATAGCCAGGGTCACAGCCTGTTAACAGTCAGCATTAAAAGGATAAAACATCTGGCATTACTCAACAGAGCCTGGGAGAGCGGCACCCAGCACCTCCTGAGCCCACGGTTGGGCACAGTGGCTGGATGAGGACCACTGTCCACACCTATGGGCATTCCCACCCTGCTGGGCAGGGTCTGCGGGCTGAGTTAATGTGACTGAGTCTGCCAGCAAGGTTTGATCCCAATCTAAACAACAGGAGCTGAGATAGTCATAGGAGGGTGAAAAATAGAGCTTTTCTCTAAGAAAAAGAGTTGAGGGGATTCAGCCTGGAGAAGAGAAGGCTACGAGGGGACCTTGGAGCCCCTTCCAGTCCCTCAAGGGGCTCCAGGAAAGCTGGAGAAGGACTCGTGACCAGGGAGGGGAACCATAGGACAAGGAGGAAGGGTTTGTCAGTGAAAGAGGGGAGATGGAGCTGAGATGTGGGGAAGAACTTCTTCGCTGTGAGGGTGGTGAGAGCCTGGCCCAGGTTGCCCCGAGAAGCTGTGGCTGCCCCATCCCTGGAGGGGTTCAAGGCCAGGCTGGATGGGGCTTGGAGCAACCTGGGGTGGTGGGAGGTGTCCCTGCCCAGGGCAGGGGATGGCACTGGGGGGTGTGGGGGGGCTCTAAGGTCCCTTCCCACCCAAACCATCCTGCGAATCTATGTTAGGTTCTGTGCTCTGTCAACGCTTCTTGGCCACTCACGGGCCTCGCAGCGCTTGCCGCGGAAGCCGGGTTTGCAGCGGCAG
>VZRU01003858.1:8478-26411 GCA_013398155.1 Pedionomus torquatus | reverse complement strand
TCTGCTGCTGGCAGCGACACTCCTCCGAGCAGCCGGGGCCGAACGCCCACCTGGGGCAAACTGGAAGCAAGAGGGAAAGAGCCGCTCAGGGACCCGCGGGGCCAAATGACGCGGGGCACAGGGGCAGAAACGCTGCCACCCAGCGCTGCCCCTTCCCAGGGGTGGGACCTGGAAAGGCTGTCCCCTAAGAACGACACCCATCTGGGACAAACGTACCTAAATGGCAGAACCGTCCGTACAAGCCAGGGTCGCACAGACAGGCTCCGTAAATCCGATGGCAACGACCCCGGTTGGCGCAGTTGCACTTTTTCCTGCATTGTTTCCCAAAAAATCCTTTGGGGCAGCCTGGTAAACGGAGAGAGGTTTTCTGGGAAGATGAGCCAAGGTCAGCCTGTCACCTTGTCTCCAGCAGGCCACGGGGAAACCATACCAAACCCAAAGCTGCACGGCACCAGCAATGAACCCGGGCAAAGCGCTTCTCTTGGTGCCACTCGCCGGCCCAGAGGGCACCCACCAGCTCCGCACCGGGCTCGGTGGCACCGGCTCGGCGAGGGATCTACCCTGGATCTACCCTGCGGGGCTCTGGGAAGGAGAAAGTAATCCCCGGGGGCTGCTCCTCCTGATAAAAAACAGCCATATTTGCACTATTAAGAGAAGACAATTGTTGTTCTTTTTCTGTTATGCTAAAGTTGTCGGTATTAGAAGCACATGGCAGAGAGAAGGCTGCGGGCAGCATCTCTCCAGGCAGCACGTGCCTCCTCCCACAGGACAGGAACAGCAGAGGAAATGCTGCCCTGGGACAACAGACCAGTTCTTCATTGTTTATTTTAATTGTACCTTCCTGTTTTTTCTCTGTACCCCCTCAATCTCCTCCTGCCTACAGGAAGAGAAGGTCGGGGTATCTCTTGCATTCATTGACATCCTGCTTCGGTCCCAGTAACAGCTCCCAGATGCTCCTAACCCTTTGTCTGAAGTCATTTTGTCTGAACCTCTTATTGTCTCACTCCCTCTGTGGTTTCAGATGATGTCCCCTGGACTTGAACTTGTTGGGAGAACAAATACCTACCGACAAGCAAGCGACACCTTCTTCAGCAGTAGGTTGGGCAGCTGCTGTTGCCACAACTTTTCAGTGTTTTGTTTTTCCTCCAGCGGAAAATACCCCCAGGGCTCAGTACATTTGCCACTGAACAGCCATTTTTGATGTTCTTTTCTGTGTCACTGAACATCCAGTGACATACAGATGGGTGCTCATGTCACTGCCGAGCAGCAAACAGGGACAGCAACGCTTCTCCAGTGCAAAGACAAGGCATTCTACCCACAGCGCCGTTTTGTGGGGGAAGAATCCCCTTTACCGTTTTTTTTTCCTTATTAAAATGGCATTTTTGCACACAAGACCAGGTGATGCACTGAGTCAGGTGGAGCAGGGAAGGGTTAGAGACACTCACGCTGGATGGGGCAACAAAAGGGTTGAAAGATGCTCTCATGCCCAGCTGCACAGGGAGCAGCGTAAGATATTCTGTGGAAAACATTGTAAGGCTCCCGAGAAGCACAACTGGGACATGGAAGAGTGGCCTCAGAGGTGGCTCTAACGGCCATTTATCAAGTCATGGCAGATGTTCGAACAACAGGTTGAGAGAAACAAAAAGAAGCCACCTCTGAAGGCTGGAGAGCATCACTTGCAACTCGCTGTGGCTCTTCCCTTGTAGGAAAAGGTTTTGGGGAGCAAAGGAAAGAGCAAGGGAGGTCCCAGCATTGTGTGCCCGATGCCAGGGCCCCGCAGAGATGCCATCCTGCTTTTTGGCAGGGAGATGAGACACCCCCACCACCCACCCAGGGCTGCGGTGAGAGGGATGGGGATCACCCCGGTGTGGAGCGGGCGATGGAGAGCCGGGGGCTTACCGTCCTGGCAGAGCTCGCCCGCCACCCCGGGGGGGCAGCGGCAGGCGCCAGTGGCCGGGTCGCAGGTGGCACCGTTCTGGCAGCGACAGACCAGGCTGCAGTTCCTGCCGAAGGTGCCGTCCGGGCAAGCTGGGGCGAGGAGGAAAGGCGAGGGTCAGCCGGTGGCCGCAGCACCCCCCGAGCACCCCACAGCCGGGGGGCAGAGGGGCTCCTCCAGCCGGCATCACTCACTCTGGTTGCAGAGGAGGCCGGTCCAGCCCGCAGGACAGTCACAGCCGGTCCCCTCGGCGCTGCAGGTGCCCCCGTTCTGGCAGTCCTCGCAGGTCAGGCTGCAGTCGGGGCCGAAGGTGTGCTCCAGGCAGACTGCAAGGAGAGGCACTGCCAGTGAGAACCCGTCCCAAGACAGCATCTTGGGCAGAGAAACCTCCCCCCCAGGCAGAGGCTGCGGCAACGCTACATGCGTCTGAGCTCTAACACAGGTCCTGGGTACACGGAAAAGGCGCTCGACAACTCTTGTTGCTCGCCAAGCACAAACAAACCCATCACGCCTGATTAATGCTGAAGAATTCCAAGCAAAGCATGCCGTTTACCAGCGCTGCAAGATGCCCACCAAATTTCTCTGAAAGCGTGTGCTCTCCTCTGGCTTCCATCTCTTCCTCCTCCTCCTCGTAGTCACCGTTGAAGAGTTGGGTGAACTCATCTCGCAGGATGGCGACGTGAGGGATGGGGCGGATCACGGGGCGCTGGGCATCCAGAGCTTCCACGGGGTCCTCTAGAGCTGGACATGGAGATGGCAACATCAGAGTGAGGAAAGAGACAAGATCTCCAAGAGGTGACCAGCAGAGCAGAACCTCTGTGATGGGAAAGGGACACCAGCAACACCTGTGCAGGGTTGGTGCATCTGGTTTGACCTGGTTTGCACCACCCGTCTCTGTACTGACACCTCTAAAACCTTTTTCCTTGCTTGTTTTGGCCAGAATGGGCACGGGCCAGCTGAGTGACTTCCAGATCTATGGGAGAAGCTTTGATCTGAACCTGGGCACACAGCTCGGGCTCGCACTCAGCCCATCACTTCTGCCCTGCCTTGTTCTGACCAGGGCCACTCGGCCTCTTTGCCTTTTCTGGTGAGTGAATTCTTTTCTGGAAAATTAAACAATCTAACAAAATTTGGCGAGGCGTTTCAGCTCGGTTCTCCTTTTGGAAAGAGGATCTGTCAGGTGGAGCCACAGGTTCCCTTCCCTCGCAGGGCAGGCAGGGGTTAGGCTAAGGAGGCAGGAGTGGGCACAGCTGGGAGCCGGGGCAGGGGCTGCAGAATTATAAAAGCCACAGCTGGAGCAGGCTCAGGTGTTTTGCCAGAGGAGGGAGGTGCTGGGTGCTGCTCTGCTGGGGCCAGACCTCAGAAAGCTTTTCCAGGGACCTGGGAAACACTCCTGGTGACCAGCAGGTGAAGTGAGCGGGGTGCTGGTCACCCTAGAAGCAAGTAAGTTGGGTAACGGTGTGTTTGGTGGAGGGATAAAGACACTACCACTTTAAAAAAATTCCATTATTTCTTATAAGGAATAACTGTAGGGGATGGTGACTGTGGAAAGGGCTTTGGTTCACGTGGAGTCATCTCTGTCGCCTACTGTGAGTGCAGCTGTGCCAACATCCCCTCCTTCTCCCTGGAGAGGCTGGAATGGGACTGGCCCTGCCAAGGGGACACCTTTTCACCGGTGCTGGGGGTCAGTCCTGCTGTTAAGTGCTGTGGAGAAGGTGGTCTGTACCTGGCTCTGCTGAGGGGAGCATGGTGAGGGGCAGCCCCCCCCGCCCCTGCAGTGCACAGAGGATGCTCTTACGGATGCAGCTCCTTCGGTCCTCATCCAGCTTGTATCCGATCTCGCAGCCGCACTGGAAAGACCCCAGTTGGTTCTGGCAGGTGTGTTCACATCCACCCTCGTGGGAAGAGCACTCATCCACATCTGAAAAACACGGGATGCTCCAGCATAAGGGGAGCTGGCCCTCGGTAGGGGACGGGGGGGGCAGATACACTTCTGTCCCCAGAGCAGCGAGGAGGCTGGTGGCATCCTCTCTGGGAGCTGCGTGAAACCATCCAGCTCCAAGAATTGAGTGAGACCCCCCAAGGGATTCAGGGAGCTTCTGGGGTTTCAAAATACCAGGTGATGGGTTTCAGGTCCTGTCCCTCACTAACTGTGTGGAAACAGGAGGGTAAACCTGGGGTTTCCCCTGGGAAATGGTACGGGAGAGCTCTGGGAGTGAGAATGACCCCCGGGGAGGGGAAAAGCCCCAAATTTTTTATGTTAAGAAGGTGATTCATCAGGGAGCTAAGAGAAAACTGGTATAAGCTGGGAGAAGCTGGATGAAATGCTTGGCTGTTTGCAACCAGGTAGGACAACTTCTTACTCTCTTTAATATAAGATTCTGTTAGTCACAGTCTTGGCTGGATTTTATATGGACACTTTAATTTCCCTGTGCCTCTTGGGTGAAAGCGATGGGTGATACCGGCCTCTGGGCTTAAACAGGGAATGAATTCTATAAATTAATGGGGTCAGACCCGGCCCAGCTCACTCTGAGATACCCTGACTGGAACTCAGTGTGTTCAGAAGCCCCCTTGGCTACTCCCCAGTCGTGCTGGGCTGGTGCACAGCTTCCAACAGCCCAGCTGCCTTGAGGGAAAGCAAACCCAGGCGGCCGGTGAAATGCAGCAAACCAGCCTGAGGGACCCGCTGGGGCCGGTTTGCTTGGGGGGGTCCGGGGCTGGGAGAGGGGGGGTGACGCTTCTGCTCACCATGGCAGCCGCAGCCGTCCGCGCTCAGCCTGTACCCCGCGTGGCAGGCACACTCGTACCCCCCGGGGTAGTTGTAGCAGTCCTGCTGACAGCAGCGGGAGCCGCCGGCGCACTCGTTGATATCTAAATAAAAAGACAGAGTGCGGGGGATATTCACACCCGGCAGGGCCGTTGCGGTGGTGTTCGTTAAAATTGCTCCGTGACCGGTTCTGGTGAGATTTTGCTGCTCTGGCTGCCAGACGCCAAGCGGGGGTTCTTGATTTCCTCTGAAAAAAGGCAGTTTCTGTGAATGGCTCATCATCAGCAATGAGCTCCCCAGCCAAGGGGGGACTCCTGCAGCCCTGGGGGAAGTGAACCCTGATTTTCTCAGTTGGGGATTGTTCTGTGTGATTCCAGCTGTAATACTGACGCTGCCGTTTGGATTCACCAGCACCGACACCGATCTCGATGGGTGAGAACCACACGGTGCCTTCAGGCCCTCAGAGTAAACTCTCCAAAGGATGGACCCAGACAAGCAGGAGAAAGCAGAGCTCCTGCAGCTTTACATTTCATGCCTCTTCTACTTATGGGACTTCGCTTGTCCACTACGAAGTGAATAGGAAAAAAATTGTCCTTTCAACAGAGAAAGGACATGGACCTGGTGGAACGGGTCCAGTGGAGGGGCACCAAGATGCTCCGAGGGCTGGAGCCCCTCTGCTGTGAGGACAGGCTGAGGGAGCTGGGGCTGTTCAGCCTGGAGAAGAGAAGGCTCCGGGGAGACCTTGGAGCAGCCTTCCAGGATCTGAAGGGAGCTCCAGGAGAGCTGGAGAGGGACTCTTGGTCAGGGAGGAGAGGGACAGGACAAGGGGGAAGGGTTTTAAACTGGAAGAGGGGAGATTTAGATTGGATATTGAGAACTTCTTTGGTGTGAGGGTGGTGAGATACTGGAACAGGCTGCCCAGAGAAGCTGTGGCTGCCCCATCCCTGGAGGGGTTCAAGGCCAGGCTGGATGGGGCTTGGAGCAACCTGGTGTGGTGGGAGGTGTCCCTGCCCAGGGCAGGGGGTTGGAACTTGATCTTGAAGGTCCCTTCCAACTCTAACCATGTGCCTCTGCCCTCGCCTTACCAGTGCACGTCTTCTGGTCCTCTTCAAGCTGATACCCAAAGTTGCAGGAGCAGACGGGGCCGGAGCTGGTGTGGTGGCAGGAATGGGAACAGCCCCCGTTGTTGGCTTCACAGCTGTTCACAATCTCCATTTCTATCCCTGGAAAAGGCAGGCTGGTCAGATCCTGCCCAGGGTGGTGCTGGGCACCCACAGCCCCTTCCAGCACCTGCACTTCTGCCTGCACAGCCCTGCAGGGAGCGGAGCGGGGAGAGGATGAAAATAGCTTTACACAGAGGCTGGGCTGGGAAGTGAGGTACAAAAATAAACCCGTGGATCCCAGAGGATGTCCCACGTCCCTCTGAGGGACCGAGCTGTGGAGCACGGTCTGGACAACCTCTGAGAGGAACCAGGCTGCAGAGAAATCCGCTCCCGTTCCCGAGGCGCTGGGGTATGTGCTGCCAGCCCGGAGCTGGCTCAGCTGCCCCGAGCACAGAGCTGTCCTGATGCCAGCCAGGAGTGGGAGCAGCCGAATCCAGCTCACGACAAACATCCAGATGCCGACAGCTAGAGACGTTAGTCATGGACATGTCAAAAACGGTAGGTGCAAAGATCCATAGCAGCCATTCTTAGCTTGGCAAAGTTTGTGTAAACTGAGGTCTAGTTAATTACGCTTTCTTAAGCCAATGGGCACTTGTACATGGAGGTTTTTGACTCAGTCCTGAACCCCAGGAACAAAATTTCTCCCTTCGAGAACATTTTTGAGTTTTTAGTGTGTTCAGACCCAAGGAGGTTGGAAGAAGGGGAGCGTGATGCTTCCCAGGGGATCCGTGCCTGTCAGAACCAAAAGCTGTGGCGTGGTAGAAGACTATTTTCTGGATTTCCCAACACAAATATAGCCCCTCTGCCTCTTTCCTTTTCTTCTTCATGCAAGAACAACCAGGGGTTTGCATAAAAATGCATTACAAGGTGCAGAGAGAAGCACTTCTCATCCAAGACTACTTAATCCTAGAGCTGGCACCAAAGCAGAGGAACTGTCAGTGTTCTGGCACTGAGTCCCAACAACCGAGGAGCTGTGTCAGAACAGGAGTGGGGCTTGTGCTTCCACTGTCCCTGCTGCCAAAAGTGACCCTCCAGGGCTGGCTTCTCCTACCTGGAAAGCCAAGACTTGGGCAGCAATAAGACTGAGCGTTTTTGTCACCCGTGGGGCAGTTAGCTGGGGCCACAAAGGGTAATCCTGCCCCCTGCATAGTCACAGTGACAGGTAGCTAGGATTTATTAGCCACAGTCCTGACCTCCTAATCCACTCCCCTGTCAGCCTGGCTGGCCATCGTGCATCTTCACCCCAGCACCTGAAGGTGAGTGTGCAGTTGCCCAAGGAACTGAGCTTTGGGACATTTTTTTACAGAATACGCAGAGATAAACCGTGTTCCCAGGAAGACAGATGCGTACGTGCTCAGGCTCTTAAACTGCGTGCCATCGGTCTGGTTCCTTGCATTGCTCTTAGTCTGATGCCTTTCAAGACACATTTATGGTCTGCAAAGCCTCACCCTCAGACCCCAGTGAGAGCATCTGCGCAGGTGGAGCATCACCAGCTCCCATCACACGGGCACTGGGAATGCCAGGCTGGCTTTCAGCTGGGGGGGGCTGCTAGTGCCAGATGCCGACAGCTCGGCTTGGGACTATCCCTGCTGGTGTGTATTCGCTGCAGGAAGATGGCTATCTGGCTCATTCCAGCATAATAGTGTTTATTTCTGTTCCTGATGGGAGCAGATGTGATCACTTCACTAGCTCAATTCCTTCCTCAGCTGCACATCTGCAGCCAACTGAACTCATCCAGCAAAGTCCCCAAGAGCAGAACTTGGCCTCTTCGGAGCCAAATGGCTCCAAACGAATTGCCTAAACCTGCAAAAGTAGCTTCATGGTAACTTTAAAGATCAGACAAAGTTTTTTATCTGGGTGGGAGAGTGAACGGCGCCAAACCTGCTTGTGAAATTCTTCAAAAAAAGCTTGCTGCAACTTGGCCCCACCGATTCCTGGAGGACAGCGCAGGGACAGGGGCCCGTGGAAGCCCGAGGCGGGGCTGCAGTCGGTACTCACGGTAGCATTGCTTGCCATCGGCCCCCAGCTCGTAGCCCGGGTTGCAGGTACACTTGAAGGAGCCGCGGGTGTTGAGACACTGGTGGGCACACTGGGCTTGTCCAGTCAGACATTCATTCACGTCTGCAAGAGATGGGCAGTCACTGAGCAGAGCAGGTGGAGCCCTAAACATCCTTTCAAAGGCACAATTGCTGCTATTTCGAAACTTTTCACTGTTTTCTCCCACTCTGGATTCTTCCCCGGGGCCCAGTCCAGAGTTAAGAGTTCAGAATGACTGCAAAGCATCCTAGGAGACAGGACCACATGGAGCTCCAGCGTCGCACCAGGCAACTGGAGCAGGGCTCCTGGAGGGGTGACAGCAGAGGATTTCCATGCCACCCCCCCGCGAGCTCGTGCATCACTTTTAAACTCCTGGTTACTAGGACTGAGCGCTGTTCCACCCCTGTGGGGTGGTTGTTTTTCCCCGTGAAAGCTTCTGCTGGAGGCAGTTTTACCTTCACAGGCCTTGCTGTCGGGGGCCAGCCGGTAGCCAGGGTGGCACTCGCAGCGGGCTGTCCCACGCTGGTTGTGGCACCGGTGCATGCAGCCCCCGTTCCTCTCAGCGCAGGGGTTCCTCACTGCGGACCAAAGCAGAAAAGGCAGCTGTGATCCACACCAACCCCAGCTCTTACTGGGAGGTGAGAGCATCAGGCAGCTCTGCCTGGCAGAAGATCTGCGGTCTCTGAGAGCGCGTTCTCCACCAGGCAGAAAAACCTCTCAATGCTCTGTGCAGGCAGGAGGGTTTACACAGTGTGAGATCCTACAAAAGGCAGGCACCAACCTGAGTAAAACCTTTCCAGGAGCAGCCTGGCAGGGGCACGTCCCTCCACAGAGATTACAGAGCAAGTACCAGGCAAATTGGCTTCAAGTGCTCCTCTGGGGAGCTTTGCCAGTCTCTGACCCACCCCGACCCAGACAGATGCTGCAAAACCCTGCCAAGGGCTGCGTTTTTAATATCCCAGTTGTTCCTTTTCCCTTAGCAACTTCACAGCTAAAGACTCCCCTCCTCCTCCTTCTCCAGTGCCAGCTGCTATGAATGAGGAGATTAAACTCCTGCTCTGCATCCCCTTCAGCTTCTCTCCCTCCTGCAGCCCGGAGCGGGTCAGCCAGAGAGCTGTCTGCGAGCAGAGCGAGAGCATCCCGTCCCGCTGCGACCCGCTGCTCTTCCTCCACCTTCTCACCAGTGCGTGCCTTCCTACACTGTCATTTGTGTCGGTGACACTCCGTCAGCCCTCCCTGGCCTGTCAGAACAAGCTGCAGAGTGTGTCCCTGGCGATATAACATGCAAAGTCTTCACTGGAGTTTCACTCTCCAGTTAAAGACCTGGGAGTCCTGGTGCACAGCAGGATGCCCAGGAGCCCTGGGGGCCAAGAAGGCCAATGGCATCCTGGGGGGGCATCAAGAAGAGTGAGACCAGCAGGTGGAGGGAGGTCATCCTCACCCTCTGCTCTGCCCTAGGGAGGCACCACCTGGAGCACTGGGACCAGTTCTGGGCTCCCCAGTTCCAGAAGGACAGGGAACCGCTGGAGAGGGGACAGCAGAGGAGCACAAAGATGCTGAGGGGTCTGGAGCATCTGTCTGAGGAGGAAAGGCTGAGGGACTTGGGGCTCTTTAGTCTGGAGAGGAGAAGGCTGAGGGGGGATCTGATCAACACCTAGAAATACTTCAAGGGGGTGTCAGGAGGATGGGAACAGTCTTTTCTCAGTGGAGCCCAGTGACAGGAGAAGAGGTCACAGGCACAAACTGGTACATAAGAAGTTCCATCTCAACATGAGGAGGAACTTCTTCACTTTGAGGGTGGAAGAGCCCTGGCACAGGCTGCCCAGAGAGGTGTTGGAGACATTCAAACCTGCCTGGACACATTCCTGTGGGACCTGCTCTGGCAGGGGGTTGGACTAGATGATCTCCAGAAGTCCCTTCCAACCCTGCATCATTCTGGGATTCCCCGCTCTGAACTATTTGACATCAAGTGGATGCTCCCCATTCCCTCCCCAGCTGGCAGTTGCCCCTGGATAAAAGGCCAAAGTGAAGCTCTGCCCCCCCCTCCCCTCCCCAAATCCCCCCATCTCCCCACGGATGCTCGAGGGGACTCACGGACGCAGCGTTTGCCATCCTCCTGCAGCTGGTAATTGGGCCGGCAGCGGCACCGGTGCTGCGCCAGCGTCACCTGCACGCAGTCGTGTTCGCAGCCGCCGTTGTTGAGGGCACACGTGTTCAGAGCTAGGAGGCAAAGGCACACAGTGTCCATCCTTCATCCCCAAAAAATAACAACCCCTGGAGGAGTTTCTCACAGGGGAGCCGGGCAAATGGCATACACTTTCGCAGGGCATTTCCAGATGATGAGAGGGCTGGAGCCCCTCTTCTGTGAGGACAGGCTGAGGGAGCTGGGGCTGTTCAGCCTGGAGAAGAGAAGGCTCCGGGGAGACCTTGGAGCAGCCTTCCAGGATCTGAAGGGAGCTGCAGGAGAGCTGGAGAGGGACTCTTGGTCAGGGAGGGGAGGGACAGGACAAGGGGGAAGGGTTTTAAACTGGAAGAGGGGAGATTTAGATTGGATATTAGGAAGAACTTTGCTGTGAGGGTGGTGAGGCACTGGAACAGGCTGCCCAGGGAGGTTGTGGCTGCCCCATCCCTGGAAGTATTTAAGGCCAGGTTGGATGGGGCTTGGAGCAACCTGGTGTGGTGGGAGATGTCCCTGCCCAGGGCAGGGGGGTTGGAACATGATGATCTTCAAGGTCCTTTCCAACTCTAACCATTATATGATTCTATGATTTGCAAGGAGGGCTTAAAACTGGAGCATGTTCAAGCTGTGCTAAAGCCAGAAGTTCACAGCCAATTATTTTTTTTTCTGCCAAACTCAGTTCTTTGTGCCACGCAGGGGAGAGGCCACGCACCACGGAGCTGGAAAGGGACCTGGGGTAGAGCCCCCTGCAACGGGGACCCTTGTCTTGAAAGGTAAGGTTGGCTCAACACTGTCAGGCAGCAGCTTAAAATGGCTCTTTCCTACAACCAGGGCTCTCAGCAGCTCTGCTGGGAGGAGAGACCAGGACCTGGGGTCTGGGCTAGGTCCTGCAGAACCCCACGGGGTGGGGAGCGGACACCCAGCACGCTCCAGGGCCACCGTCAGCCCCGTGCTGGCAGGCTTATTGAGCTGAAGAATGAATGATGAAGAATGAATTTTCCCAGCTTTGTTCAAAGAGAGTCACTGCAGGTGCAGAGCCCCAGCTCGATCCACTTAATTACTGCTGGCAGAGAGCTGGGTCTGGGTGTGCTGAGGTTTTCTTGTAACAAAAACTAAGTTCCTGGCTCCGTACCACGCTGAAGACCCTGGCTGCACAGGGCACGGCCCAGCAGGTGCCATCAGCTCTTCTGGGAGCGTTCCATGGAAAATGTTTGGAGATGGATCCTGCGTGTCCGAGCTCCCGCGGGGTGTCAGCACCCCCGGATTTCTACAGGAAAGTCGGGACACGCATGTTCGTCCACACCACGAGGAGCCCCAGCCCTCAGAGATGTGCTGACGGGAACCCTGACTTCATCCGAAGCGCAGGCGGGACTGGGAACCCAGATTCCCAACTGGAATTCCTGGCCGTGCCACAGCCTTTCTGTGTGGCCTTGCGCAAGGCGCTTCCCTGCCCAAAGGATTTCAAACAGCCAGAAAACAGAAGGGTTTTGCCTAGGCTACGGCAGAAAACAGATCTTATGACCAAACATGTGGACTATCTTCTCTTTCACAAGCTTGCTATCATTAATCAGCCTTAAAATAGCCTTCTCCTCCCCTCTCTCTGTTCCTATAATCCGGGAGTCCTCTGCAGGAGAAGCAACAAGATCCTGATGGATGCTCCACCGGCGGCGTGTGCCCCTCGCGACCAGACCACGGGCAGAGCTCGCCTGCTTATTTTCACCAGGCAGCAGCTAGCCAGGACCACTGACCTTGTATCCAGGAGAAAAAAAGCTAGAAAACAAAGCAGGGAAGGACTTTCTGCAGAGGGAAGCACAGACTCTGGGAGATAAGTCACCCTGGGGTGATTCCACTTCTCCAAGTCTCCTCTTGGACCACTGCACATCTCCTGAGCAATGCAGGCTGCTCCATAGGGAGGTGTCCCATATGGGAATTGGGAATTTGGTCCTCAAAGTCTGTTCAGGCTCCGGGAGGGCATGAAACGCAGAACACGCTGCTCATCAGAGCTCTATGACAGCTAAACACCGGCCCCGCTCCGGGATGGAAAGGGGCTGGAAACCCAGCCCCAGTTCCCATAAGCAGAACAGTGCGATGGGTTGTGGCCCCACACGTTTCTGACCTATTTTTCAAGCCCCAGAATACACTAATGTGCTGACTCTGAGGGATCTTTGAAAGCTAAAAATACCCCTAATGAGAAACATCTCTCCACCGAACTAACACCTCAGGTAATCCCAGTGCCTTCGACAGACGCGAGAGCTCTGCGGAGCAGGCGAGCCTGGAAAGCATGTGGGGGTGAAAGTCTTGGATTTCAAGGAGGTCTCGGCGTCCCGAGGGCAGCCGGGTCTGGCAAACACCCGCGGGAGGGATGGGGGCAGCTCGCCAGGCCTTGGGTACCAGCACCCTGTCTCGCTGTTCAAACAGGTATTTTCTACGGACAAAGTCCTGCGAGGAATTCGATGGAGCCCCTTCTGTACTTGAGTGAAAAACAAATATTTGGCACAAGGGGAAAAGGAAAAGGCAAAACTGTATATTATTCTTTTTTTTTTTTTTTTTCCCTGCAAAAAATATGCCTTGACTCAGAGCTGAGGAGCTCTTTCCTTTCAAACTTTTAAATACTAACTTCCCGTTGTATGCCTCTAATTAACTAAACAACATTTGGGGGAATAAAAGTGACTTAATAAGGTTAAAGTATTGCCATACACAACATACGGCTGGAGCGAGAACTATCAGTTTATGTTAGTTGTGCTGACATCGTTTCATTAAATCCATTTGGAAGGAAACAACAGAAATACTCAACGTTCCTGAAAAGTTACGGGTCAGAGTTACAGGACTCCAGCTTTAGCAGAGATGGGTGGTCATTTTAAAATATTCTGAGATATTGAAGTGTTTAATAACATATATTCAAAAATACCCATAAATAACATGCTTTTTCTTCTTGGAGAGGGTTTTTTTCTTTTTTTTTTTAATAAAAAAAAAGTAAAATAATGCTAATGCCTGCCAAAACATTCCTTCATATGGGAAAAGTACTGGGCCAGTATAGAACAAGCCAATACATCTTACATCTAAAATAACCTCCCAGTGCGCAGTGATTCGCATGGATTTGCAGGCTAAATAACTGCCCTCCTTGCACACTTCCAAAAGCCAACTTTTCAGAGCGGAAAAAATTAAAGTCCGGGTTCCTTGCTCTCATACAGAACTCGGGCAGGCAGAAATCCTGGCAGGTGGGACACGGCGAGCTTTCCAAGAGGGTTCTTTCTACGTAGAAGAGGATCAAACGCGTCTCTCTGGGGCGCGACACCCACGGCAAGCGTCTGCAGCTGGAGCTTTTGCAGAGGAACAAGCTTGGTCCTCAAAAGGCAGAGGAAAGTGGAGGCACAGATGGTGACACCGGGCCACCACAGGCAGCCCCAGGCGGGTACGGACACGAGTTTCTCTCCCAGCGAGTCCTCCTGGGCCAAGCTCCTTAAGGGCAACCAAGTGCCCCAACCACCGACGCAGGTTTTAACCGATGCCCTTTTGCGCTTCGCTAAGAGAATGTGAGAAGGTGAAGCAGCGAGAGCCCAGGGTTCTCGCAGGGTGTTTTTTTCCTCCCCTTGTCTTTCTTTCAGTGGGGTTCATTTGCTTCGTCAAGATTAATAACTCCATCTGAGCCTCCCGTCCTGCCACTGCACCTGGTGATGAGGGGGCCAGGGGTGCGGGGGACGTGCCAGGCCACCACGGGCAACGGGGACCAGGATCCCTGCTGGACCAAGAGGCTCACAGATGGGGAAGGAGCAGTTGGCATCGTGGCCGGTGCGATGCTCAGGAGCCACACAGCACTCGGGGAACGTGAAAAAGCAAAGCCATCCCCTCCCGCAGAGCCACCTGCAGCGCACTGGGGTTTTGCCAAGACACAAACTAATTCAATGTAAAGAATCAGGACGAGTAAGACAAAACAAATGGCACAGTCGCGGTTGTTTGGGGTGTCTCTGCATCAAAGCGAGGGCCTTCTGATTCTGGGTCTCCTTAGCTGGCTTCTCGCAGCGGAGCAGCCAGACCTCACTGCTGGCCTTGTTCTAATTACTGCTCTATTTTCTATTTTTTTTTTTTGCTGTTTACAGAACCACTCTAAAAATATTTCCATTCCCAGATGCTTTTCCTAGCTTCACATTTCTGCGACAGCGTTGCCAAAGCCAGTGTCATCTTGTGCACCACACAGCTTTTTTTAATTAAAGCTCAGACAGATTTTCCACAGATGCTATTTCATCGTCTGCGAGCGGGACGCTGCCCCCATCCCCGCTGGCTGACGGGAGGGCAGCGCTGCCGAAAGATGCCGCGTCCTGCAGCCTGACCCTCTCGGGCCCAGGAAACGGGTGAAAAAAGGGATGAAAAGGACACGGTTACGACCGGTTGCGTGCGGGAAGTGGGTGCAGGCAGTAGCAGCCCAACTTCTCCTCTTGCCCATCCGCATCCCCTTCCCGGGGAGCCGGCACCACTGCAGTAACCGCGAGCCCAGTAACTGGAACTGGGCACCACCTTCCCTTTAACAGCATCACACAAACCCACAGACGGCTGAGAAACACCCCACACCCTGACAAAGAAAAGGTCTAGGCTTCCAACACGTGCCCGTTGTCAGCTTAAAAAACCTCTAGGAATTACACCCAGGCGACCGCGTTCAAGCCCACACAAACCTTTACGGCTCGAGTCCTGCCGCCCACTGTAGAAATCGCTGCTATAGTTGAGATTTCTTTGTTTGAAGTACTCAGAATATAAACAGGGCTACATCATGTAATCCCACACTGATTCATTCTAGCCTCAGACAATTTCCAGAAACATGTTGTGTGTTAATACAGACCATCTCTCCGCTCCGCAGGCCAACAAAAGCAATTGGCTCGGATTAAATTCTTTGCCTTGGACTGGAGTTCATCCCTCCACTGAAACAGTGGAGAAGGACCTGAAGATGTCAGCTCCCTGCCTCCTGCCCATGTGGTTCTGATAAAGAGAGAGGTAATTTCAGGACGGCTCTTTTTGTTCTCTTTCACTTTCAATAGCAACGTCTGCTCTTTTCCCCCTCCCTTCTGCATCAGAATCCTCGGTGACTTGCTGGATTTGAACTACGAAGAGGCAAGTGATGGGGCAGAAGGGTGGGATCCCGAGGTGTGAGGGGACACCAGGGCTCTGCTGTCATCACCCTGGGCAATGCCAAGATGAGATTTAAGAATCCCCTGTGGGACTGTGCGTAGAGCCCAGCTCTGCTCTCCCAGGACCCCCCGATGGCAGCGGGGCCACCGGGGAGGGACCTTTCAGCCCACAGCTCCTGCCAGCCCCGCTCCCCAAACCACCCCGCTACTCCTGCAGCGGATCAGCTTTCGTGAACAGAGACACGCCACCCACCCCCCATAATTTGGGCAGCTGGATGCCAAACACTTGCTTGGCAGTTTAGTGCAAAGCAGGTTTGTGGGTCCCGGCAGAAACGCTGCCCGCATCCCGGCCACGCCAGCAGGTGGGCAGGAAAGGCAAAAGAAAAGGATGGAAATTGCTTGAAAACCAGAGATTCCTCCCTGCACCGAGCCCTTTGCTATTTTCCCCGGGCGTTTCACCTTCTGGGGCCGACCCTGCCGAATACACCAGAGCTGCCCAAGGGCTGTGCTGTGCCCGGTGAGGCAGAGGCGGCAGAATTACTCTACACCACACAAAAGAGAGCAGCTACGAGTTATAAAGGCAATTATTAGACGCCAGACCGCCCGCACGCTCACAAACAGTAGCGATGCGTTGCCACGAACACCAGTTTTCGGTGCGAGAGCAGCAGGATGGGAATGACAGGGCTTGGGCTTGGTTTTGTTTTTTTTTTTTTTCCTTTCTTTCTGGATTTTCCCAGCAAAATACAGGGCACTCGGTGAACTATGCAGCTCAAGCGCACGTCTCCCTGCTCGCACTGGGGCAGGATGGAGGGATGTGCAGCCCGTGCTGCTGCGGGCACGGTGGGTACCATGTCCTCAGACTGCTCCCATCACCATTCCCAGCTGGCACACGCAGCCTCACACAGGCATTTTTAGCAAACTTTGGAACGTGACTATCCTCTGAGAAAAACCAGCAAATGGCCTCCGTAATGCCATCGCCCGGGAATTCTTTCCACTTGTATGAAAATATCCCTCAAAAAAACCGGAAAAATGTGTCACACAAAGCTGTGAGGGAGAAGGGGGCTAATAAAAACAAGAGTGGCGGCAGATGCTGGAAGGCAGACTCCAAGCTCCACCCCGGTGTCTCTCAGCCTCGGGTTTGGGGCAGGCAAGCAATGGTATTTCAAGAAACTGGCCCAGAAATCAGCCACAAGCCGGAGCTGGCATCTGAACTGCAACGCCTGGACACGCACCAGCCCCGCACAGGCAGGACCAGCATCCCAGGGAGGGGGGTTGGGACCGTTATGGCCACGGCTGCACACACGGCCAGGCTTATTTTCACTTGTTTGCCTTACCTGGTGCTTCCCGAGAGGAGTGGGGGAGTCAGCCCAGGTGAAAACCACTGAATCGAACCTTTTCATAACCTACATTATGCATTTGTTCTGAAAACGCTCTGATACACCCTGTATCGAAAAGCTGGAGCACCAAAGCACTGAGCGTTACTTCTCCTGAACCAGAATAAGCAGAGCAGCTGCAAAGAAGCCAACATTGTGGGTGTCCACGCTGGAGAACAGCAAAGACACCTTAGGGAAGACCACCAGGAGGGACAGAGGAACATGCAACCCATCACTGCCACCTCGAGTCCCCGGCGTGGAGAGGATGGAAGGGGCTGGACTGCCCAGTGTAAGCATTCTCTGCCATTTTCCCACCTGGCAGGTGGGAAAGGGCTACGAAGAGTTAGGAGATTCTCAAGAATTAAGAGATTCTGAAGAAATTGAACCCCCTGCCTTACCGATGCAGGTCCTGCCGTCCGCGTGCAGGCGGAAGCCTGGCTTGCACTCACAGTAGTAAGACCCAAAGGTGTTCACACATCTGTGCTGGCAGCCCCCGTTGTGGACCTGGCACTCGTCAACATCTGCGAGAGAACAGGGAAAGGGGCAGAAACAGAGTTTAGAGACGTGGGCATGGAGGTACCTGAGGTCGGGGTCATTCCTCCGCTGCTGAACCGACTCCAGACTGGAGGAGAGGGAACAGGAGAGGCATTGCGTTGAGTTCAATCAGACAAGCTTTTTAGGAGAATTCAAGAAGGAGCATCCAACCAAAGGGGGAGAAAAAAAAACCCAAGGTATTGCATCCATCAATGAACATAAACCATCCTTCATCTCATCCGCCTCACAAGGGTCCCTTCTCCCATTTGCTCAAAGGTTATGGATTTATTAAAATACTGCTCTACAGTGTTGAAAACGGACCGGGCTAGTCCCTTACACACCAGTTCCACCTGGAACTCCCTCGACCCACCACTGAAAACCAGAAACATCTGGGGTGTCTGGTGAAGAGCCAGGCTCAGAAAGGTGCTGCATCACTGGAGGTGGGGAAGAAAACACAGCAATACCTGGAGAAATTTATTACAGTGGATCCATTTCATGGTTAGCAAGGATTTCTCATTATTACAGAATGCTTAAGAACATGGTAAAGTCCAACTTCACCCCAAAATACAAAAGGCAGATGGCAAATGGGGAGACTTTGGCAGGTTCCCAGCCCCCTCCCAGAGCTCCAGGGGAGGGCTGGGGCAGATGCTCCTCCACGAAGGACCCCTTGGCCAACACCACTGTTCCTGTCCATTTCTGGTGGTAAAACCACAGCTCCTTGGACAAAAGGCAGTCCCTGAACCAGGAAAAATCTTCTGCCAAGTGCAGAAATCCTTGATTGCTAAGCAATCTTTCAAGAGCCAAAATGGGAACTGGCCCATGAGTTC